>LPNX011146496.1:673088-769324 GCA_001517045.1 Pseudotsuga menziesii
AAATCGCCCCCAAAAGGGTATTTTGTTGTAATGGTAGTGTATGTAGATGGTATTTTGATGGGAGGGAACAATGTAAGTTATAATGTATCCAAAAAGAAAGAATTGAAGAAGGGATTTGAAATTACAGATTTGGGACACATTGACTATGGGTACTCTCATGAATTATTGTTAACATGTTTTCATTTATGTTTAATGAATGTCTTTAAGGCGTGAATGGGATTCCACAAGGAATGAAGAGTTATCCCATACAATTTAGTAGGTTGCGTGTTAGATTTTTATCATTTAAGCAATATGATCTTAGGATCTTATATGAGAGAATAACATGCACAACAATCAGCCATAAGAGACAATAGACACAAAGATTTATCCTAGGGGAAACCATAAAGGAAAAACCCCGCAACTTCCTCAGAGATAGAATGAGCACCAATGGTAGTAGTAAAACCCAAAGATATAAAAGATGATCTCCTACAGTTGTTCTCTCTCTCACTTGTGTGAGCACTTCCTCTCTCTCTCATGCGCCCCAGTTGAGTGAGTGTGTATCTCAAATAGAGAGCCTCACTCTCTATCTATATTCTTTCGTTCACTTAATATTTGACTCAGTTACATAGGCTCAAGTAATCTAACTCAGTTATGTAGTCTCAAGTAAACACAACTAGGGTACTAATGACCCGACTTACAACGGAGGGGACTACCTCACGACTTTTATTAATTCTCCCGATAGGAGCATCAGGGATCAATGAAATACAATATATACAAGTGAATACATTCTGAAGTTACAAATACATCAACACTCCCTATTAACTAGGAAGGTATTCTCTTGATACAATTCATCAGCACAAGTCTTCTTCTTTGGATCATCACTGGATCGTCATCAAAGCTGGATCATCATTGGATCATCATCATTGTCATTGCTTCTGTTATCTCGATCAAATGGTTCTATCTCTTCATTCTTCTCGTCATAGGAAGTTCTATAGAGCCAACCCCTTTTCATGCTGGTTGTAGACCTAGCCTCCATGTAGGACTTCCTCTACAGAGCCAGTCCTTTTTCATACTGGATGTAGGCCTCACTGGATCGTCATCAAAGCTAGATCATCATTGGATCATCATCATCATCATTGCTTCTGTTATCTCGATCAAATGGTGCTATCTCTTCATTCTTCTCGTCATAGGAAGTTCTACAGAGCCAACCCCTTTTCATGCTGGTTGTAGACCTAGCCTCCATGTAGGACTTCCTCTACAGAGCCAGTCCTTTTTCATACTGGATGTAGGCCTCTATAGAGCCAATCCTTTTTCATACTGGATGTGGGTCTCTACAAAGGCAATCCTTTTTCATACTGGATATAGGCCACTACAGAGCCAGCCCTTTTTCATGCTGGATGTACTTCCATAGAGCTAGTCCTTTTTCATACTGGATGTGGGTCTCTACAAAGCTAACCCTTTTTCATACTGGATGTAGGCCACTACAGAGCCAACCCTTTTTCATGTTGGATGTACTTCCACAGAGCCAATCCTTTTTCATACTGGATGTGGGTCTCTACAAAGCTAGTCCTTTTTCATACTAGATGTAGGCCACTACAAAGCCAACCCTTTTTCATGCTAGATGTACTTCCACAGAGCCAACCCTTTTTCATACTAGATGTGGGTCTCTACAGAGCCAGTCCTTTTTCATACTGGATGTAGGCCACTACCGAGCTAGCCCTTTTTCATGTTGGATGTACCTCCACAGAGCCAGTCCTTTTTCATACTGGATGTGGGTCTCTACAGAGCCAGTCCTTTTTCATACTGAATGTGGGTCTCTACAGAGCCAGTCCTTTTTCATACTGGATGTAGGCCACTACAGAGCCAACCCTTTTTCATGTTGGATGTAGGCCACTACAGAGCCAACCCTTTTTCATGTTGGATGTACTTCCACATAGCTAGTCCTTTTTCATACTGGATGTGGGTCTCTAAAGATCCAACCCTTTTTCATGACGGGTGTAGGCCACTGCACTTATATCTGACCATGGGAGGCCCCGCCTACCACCTTGTCAAAATGGCACAACACTTACATCTGACCATGGGAGGAACCAATCCTACCACCATGTCAGAAGGGCACAACACTTACATCTGACCATGGGAGGCCCCGCCTGCCACCATGTCAGAAGGGCACATCACTTACATTTTACCATGGGAGGCCTCACCTACCACCATGTCAGAAAGGAACAGTACTTACATCTGATCATGGGAGGCCCCGCCTACCACCATGTCAGAAAGGCACACGGACTCATCACTTCCCCTTGGAAGGAAACTCGATCTGGAGAACACCAAGCTTCTCCCTGAAGGACTCAAAATTCACTCTAGCCATTTCTAGCATAGAATCACATCAGGGTTGATTACATCCACGGATAACCTGCGAGCTTCACCAGGGCCGATTACATCCGAGGACAACCTACAAGACTATTTACGTCTGAGAAACCTATGAGCTTCGCCAGGATTTTATGCTTAGACAACCTGTCTCACCGACTATGCTAGAACTCCCTCTTTCGAGAGATCTCAATTTGAATCACATACTGGAGCTTCACTGCTCCTCTCTGATCTCATACTGAAGTAGGACCTCGAAGTGCTCTTCCTATCAATGGCACCACCTGCCCAATACGAATCCACATAACCCTCCAAGTTAATCTTCTGATTTGTATCATACTTGAGCCCATACTCAACTGTACCCTTCAGGTACCTCACTGCATGCTTTGCAACCATCAGGTGAACATGTCTCAAATGTGTTCACAACAAAGCAAATATCTGGTCTCGTATTCGTTAGGTACATCAAGGAACAAATCATCTGACGATACATCATGGCATCAACCCACTCTGATGAAGCAACACTCAAAAGCTTTAGGTTTTATGCCATATGTGTGGTCATGGCCTTATAGTCCATCATCTTGAACCTCTTCAGTATCTTTACTACATACTTTCCTTGTCCCAAGGAGATTCCATCCGCATTTTGCCACACCTCCATGCCTAGAAAGTAGTTCATCATATATGAGTCCTTCATCTTGAACTCAGCAGCAAGTCTCCTTCTTGCAACTTTAATGAGTTCCTCTTTTCTGTCGGGAAGAAGTCATCGACATATAACAGGAGCATCATTGATCTTCCACCTTCAACCTTGAAGTAAAGGTTGGAATCCACTTTACTCTTAGTAAAGCCTAGAGTCATCAGTAATCTATCCATCCTGTCATACCATGTTGAACCTTAGGATCTTTTGCAGTCACTCCCTCTGAAGTGGAGCATCATTCTCCCTTTGCCTTTCATACTCTATGTATTGAAACATTATGTACTAGAGTGACAAGTAGCTCCCTCTGTTGTTAATATTCTATGTATCCATCTAAGGTCACTAGATACCAAGATCCTGAACCTTTTCAAAGGTTCTTCTCTCACCCATCTATGAGCTTGTCATCCTCTATAGGCTTTCATCTTCAACCTTGTAGCAAAGGTTAAGATCTTCATCACTCTAGGTGATCTTCAAGTTCCTCATGTATGTGTTATCCCATGGGTATCTTCTAAGCTCGTACAAGGCCTTCTTTAATTTGCACACATAAGTCTACCTGTCATGTGTCTTAACTTCCAGTTGCTGCAAATGTCTCTTCGTAGTCTATGCCTTCCTTCTGTGAGAGGCCTCATGCTACGAATCTTTCCTTATATCCCACGATGTTGCCATCTACTGCATGTTGGATCTCGTAGATCCATATGGAAGATACTATGGACTTCCCTTCAAGTCTCGATACCTCATCCTAGACATCATTCTTCTTGAATTGGTACTATCCTTCCCTTTATAGCCGGAAGGTTCTGCATCAATGATGTCGCTCAATAGTGTCACATAATTGCATTCGTCATATTATTCTTCATTCTTGGATTATTTCTCAAACTTTCGTCACTTGTTCTTCAAAACAAGTTTCATCCTTCTTTTCTTGTAGGTGATTGTACGCGATCTTTCCTACAAGTCAAACGCATTAGTTGTATGTTTAGAAACATTTCATCAGACATGTTCATAATGGAAAATTCTTATGCATAAAGATATAATCATGCAACTTTTATCCAATACAACATTCATCCATCTCTCACATAAACTTTCTAGATGCCTTCCATCTCTACCATGACATCATTGAGACTATGCACTAATCCAATATGTCAGCAAAGAGGTTTCATTCTAGATTAGTAGCAATGGAGAGTTGTATAGCATCATGAGCTTCTTACCCATCACATTCATATTAGTAGTATATTGTCATTAATGAAAACATTCTATCATGCATAACTCATCAACTAAATATAAATAAATGCATAACAAAATAATATCATGAAATGACAATTGAATACTTATCTTTATTCGTTTCATGGGTAGACTCCTTGATCCTTCAACTTCATCATCTTCTTCATTTATGACAACATCATTTCTTATCCAAATGCTAATATGGATAAGAGGTTCTTCAAGAGTTGAGTCCTCTGTAATCCTCATTACTTGAGGGGTCTTCTTTGGATTGTGAGAGCTTTATCTTTAGTTGCTCCCATCTTCTCTTTCTCTTATTATGATCAGAGCTTCTTCTTGTGTGCACTCTTCCCAGAGTCTGTTGAAAGTAATCACTTTCTTCCGTCGCACATTCCTCCATTGATTGAATCCCATGATCATGGGAGGCCATTCAAGGTGTTTATAATAGCATCTTATTCTTCTTCGACTGCTTCGCCATAGCATCAAATACTTCCTTTTAGTGTCTTCAGGGATGACACACGATGGATGAGATGATATTTATTAGAATATGCAATGATTCTCTTGGCTCTATCCTTAGCCTCATCTCCCTCTATCTCCTAGACCTTTCTTACTAAAATACTGATCCAAGTCAATTTCTTGAAGGATCGCGGAGTTCCTACACTTCATTCGATTTATATTCTTTTCTTCAAATAGCTTGGTCAAGGAATAAAACATATCCTTAGGTGTCTTAAGGGAAGACACTTGTGCTATAAGGTGATGGAATCAATAATAATCCTCTTGGCCTTGACCAAGTTCTTCTTGTGTAAGGCTTTAGCCTCATCTCCCTCTGGATCTGGAACCTCTCCACTTATGTAGGTGTCCAATTCATTTTATTCAAGAACCAGTGAAATCCTATACTTCCATGCTTTGAAGTTGTCCTCTTCACCAAGATTGACATCAGGCTGGTGTGATGAGACATTTTAACTAAGAACCTCAAATGGAAATACAAAAGATTAGATCTTATCGATTTGAGGTGTCTGTCCTGGTTCTGGATCTGGCTGATCTAGGGTTTGTTAGAGAAACCCTAATTTTTAAAACTTGGAATTTCAAATTTATAATTGGATAGAAAGATGGATCTCTTCAAGGTGAGTTGTCCAATGTACTCCTTTTCTAAAAACAGTGGAGGGAAAATCCTGGAACAAGTAGCCCTAGGTTTCCAATTTCTTCTGTAGAAATGCCGGATACTTTTTCTGTTGTATCTCTGAAAGTGCTACTCCTATGTGTCTAAAATTTTGTACTGAGGTAGCCTCATCTGTCATCTTTCCAACACCATGGGTTTTATCATAATTGGTGTCACTAATTGGGACTTATGATAGTTTTCCCATGATGACTTAATTCAGGACTATTCAACATAGCGAACTTGTACGGACTGCCACGTGTCACTGTTTCACCTTCGGGGTCTAAAATTTTTACCAAAGAAAGTGCAGTCCATACCCTATTTGGAAAATATTGTGAAATTTCATTTGGAACTTCGTAGCTCGAGATATATCAATTCTCCCAAGGTGTCCTATTTAGGGATGAATCCTGGAAGAGGCTAGAACCCTGATTTGGAGGAATCATATCTCGCAGAATATAGTGAATATGAGGCTGAAATTTTCACATAGGGTACATAAGGATTTTATCTTTGGCCTGTGAAAATTTAGGCCCTTGATCCTTTTTCAATCTCAAGATATAGTGAATGTACAAAAAATACAAGTTTTAGTATTTTAGGGTTTTTCAGGCCTAAGGTCAAATTAGGTTTTGACTTTCCTGGAGTTTTACCCAACCAAAAATCTCGACCTTGGTCTCTAAACTTTGATTTTTATGAGGAGAGAAATACTATGTTGGGCTCACTCAAAAATTCCTCTTATGTAAAAAGCCCTAATTTCCCGCAGCAGAAACTGAAAATGCCCATAATCAAATTTTGCTTCGATAGAAAGATGCGCCCTTCAATGGAGAGTTAGCCTAGCCTCCTTTTGCTGATGGATTGTGGAGAGAGACCCAAAAAATAAGAATCCCTAGCTTTTGTAGTTGCACAATGTCTTCTTCTCAGGTTAGCTCTGATACCGTGTTAGATTTTTATCATTTAAGCAATATGATCTTAGGATCTCATTTGAGAGAATAACATGCACAACAATCAATCACAAGAGACAATAGACACAAATATTTATCCTCGGGGAAACCATAAAGGAAAAACCCTGCAACTTCCTCAAAGATAGAATGAGCACCAATGGCAGCAGTAAAACCCAAAGATAGAAAAGATGATCTCCTACAGTTGTTCTCTCTCTCACTTGTGTGAGCACTTCCTCTCTCACTCATGTGCCCCAGTTGAGTGACTATCTCAAATAGAGAGGCTCACTCTCTATTTATATTCTTTCGTTCACTTAATATTTGACTCAATTACGTAGGCTCGAGTAATCCTAACTTAGCTATGTAGGCTCGAGTAACCACAACTAGGGTACTAATGACTCGACTTACAATGGAGGGGACTACCTCATGACTTTTAGTAATTCTCTTGATAGGAACATCGAGGTACAAGTAAATACAAGTGATTCTCCCATTAGGAGCATCGAGGATCAATGAAATACAATATATACACATGAATACATTTTGAAGTTACAAATACATCAACATTGCGTTACTATGAGCACCTACAAATAGCTCATTTGTTCGATACAATGCATATCGGGAAGAATGTAACATAAATTATATGGCATGTATTAGATGGAAGGGCTGACAAAGATAAAACTGGAAAAAATTGTAGTGACATTGCATAATCCAATCACGCATTGCAAAGTGTAATTATTTATAATACCGGAGTTGGGGACCGAAATCTTAGTCTTCCATGGTTATTGACAAAGCAACAAAGCAATGCTATAAAAGAGGTCATTCAAAAAAGAAGGTTTTCGATAAGGTTTTCGTAGAAGATACAAAATATCTTAAGGAAAAAGGTGATTTTTGTGGTGTTAAAACTCATGACTAGCATACATTCATTAAGGTAATTATTTACGTATATAATTTTCTTTTAGTACATCTTTTTAGTAATTGTTGTCTCATATTTCGAAACATTAAATAATGATTTTTTTTTGCTACAATACGTTTTACCACTATCTCTCCCAAATAGCTTTGACAACATATGAACATGGTAAATACATGAGGTAAGTAATAATTTATATTCATGAAAATGTTTATTCTTGTTGTTCCATAGGTTATTGACATTTTGTGTTTTACAGCTTGGAACTTTATTATATATGCCTCAATCTTGTTGATCGTTGTTATTTTCTTGCATCATTTGTAGGTGGATTTCATCTAAAGAAATACATAAAGAAGATATTAGGTATTGGAAGAGAGGAATTCCTCATCTAATGTGAAATACAGACGTACTTACCTCCAACATTTTTCAATGCCCAAGAACACTATCTCATACACCAAGTTGAGGAGATTGAATTGTATGGAACTGTAAACTCAAGGTCATTGTGGATGGTGGAAAGGCATTTGAAGTCATTGAAGGCATTTTTTGGACAAATAGCATGTCCTAAGGGTTCTATGGTGTAGGGCTGGCTATATGGTATATCAATCCATGGTGTACATTAGTTGGTATCTTCCAAATTTAGCAAAAAATATCAATCTGCCTCGCATTTGGCATGTTAACTCCGTCAACAAATTTAAAGGGGAGGTCCTGTTGGGGAAAGGTAGAATGAGGAAAGTGAAAGGTAATTGAATGCTGCGGATTTAATTTAGTATACACATAATTTTTCTATTTCACACATAGACACACACACATATATTGTGCTCATGTAATTTTTATTATTCCATCAGTATTTTAAGGTAAACTTAATTTCCTTTAATGATAGCTAATTTACAATTCTTAATTGTTGTTTTTCATATAGTTCATCGCGTGTGGGATGCACTACATTTATACATTGCAAACAATCTTGATTGGATGGAGGAATGGATAGAACGATGTACAAAATTATACGGTACCTATTCATGGGAAGGGGTTGGTTAATTGATTAAAACAATGCGTCATTATCGAGAAGAATATCACGGTGAACTTACGCAAAGGGGAATTGATTTAGCATTTTTTTTAAAGATAAAAAGGAAAGTATATTTACCCTACTCATTTTTTTCGTTGTTTCCCATTATATCAATGTATTTCTTTTGTTTATTTCTTCTTTTGTATATATTTACTGAGTCGAGCATGATGCAGTTGATATACCACAAGGATATGTGGTGCAATGGTCATAAATTTCGAATCAAAAAGTTGAATGACAAGAAGAAAACATTTGATTATGGGATAATTGTAGTTTTTCAAGTCACTAATGTTTCCTCTATAAATGACAATCATCCGAAAGTATCTGAAAATAGGTACTATGGTTATTTGGAAGATATAATTTAGTGTGGCTTTAATTCCTTTAAAATAGTTCTGTTTGAGGTCAAATGGTACAGGATACAAATGAATGAACATGATCCCAAAAAAACTGTTATTGAGCATGCCAATGGATTTACCATGATTAATGCACAGGCACTTGAACCAGGTATAGAGCCTTATGTTCTTCCAAATCAATGTGAGCAGGTATTTTACTCAAAGGTGCCAGGTAAAGCAGGTTGGTCATACATTGTTAGATATGATCTAAGAGAAATACCAACCAAGTATAATGGGCCAGAGGAAGAAGACAATATTGAAGAAGAAGGTGATTCAGATCAGGATCAGTTGGCCGCTGACATAGATGTGTCAGAGGAAGAATCCGATCAAGAGGATGATCATCCAAATGATGTAGCAAACAATGACGTAGTCACTGATAATATTGATGATCAATATATAACCAAAAATGACATTGATGATGATGTTGATATGAGTGATCCTTTCAACGATAACGATTCTAAACCAGATGATTATACAAATGTTGAGTCAGATCAAGAAGAATATCAATGACATCGCAGCAATGTTGGAATCTAGGATTTGGTATGCACATGATGAGCCATATGATGATTATTCCAGGTATTTGTTTATGCAACATCTCATTTGTCGTATTTGTTGCACATTGTCATATGTTTTTTTCCATTTACTCATAGATATTATTTATATATCTAAAATGTTTTTAATAATTATGTATTGTATGTGTTTGAATCATCATCATCATCATCATCACCATAACCATCAACTTCATCATCACCATCATCCTCATCATCATCAATGACATCATCCTCATCATCATCAATGTTATAATCATCCTCATCATCATCAATGTTATAATCATCATCATCATCAATGTTATAATCATCATCATCATAAATGTTATCATCAGCATGATGATCATGACCATCATGACCATCATCACAATCACCATCATTATCTCCATCCTCATCAACATCCTCCTCCTCCTCCTCCCCCTCCTCCTCATCGTGATCATCTTCATTTTTATCATCATCATGATCATCATCATCATCACTATCCTCATCCTCCTCCTCCTCCTCGTCATCATCTTCATCTTCCTGGTCATCAATGGAATTATCCTAATTATCATCAACAATGGTATCATCATACTCATAATCATCAATGGTATCAGCATAATCATCATCATCTTCATCCTCCTCAACATAATCATTAGCATCGTCATCATAATCACCATTATCATCTTCATCTTCATCATCATCTTCATCGCTAGCATCATCATCTTGATCACCATCATCATCTTCATCATCACCATCTTCATTGTTGTCATCATCATCATCATCACCACTACCCTCCTCCTTGATTTGCATCATCATCATCATCATCAACATCCTCATCATCATCATCATCATCACCATCATCAATGGTATTATCATAACCATCATCAACAATGGTATCATCATAATCATCATCATCAATGGTATCATCATAATCATCATCATCTTCGTCCTCCTTAGCATCATCATTAGCATCATCATAATAATCACCATCACCATCTTCATCACTAACATCATCATCTTGATCACCATCATCATCTTCATTGTTATCATCATCGTCGTCATCATCATCACTATCCTCCTCCTTCATCCTTATCGTCATCACTATACTCCTCCTTCGTTCTCATCGTCAACATAGCACCATCATCAACATCATCATCACCATCATCACCACCATTGTCAATGATATTATAATAATCATCATCAACAATGGTGTCATCATAATCATAATCATCAGCATTAGCATCATAATCATCATCATCATCGCCGTCATCATCATCACCATCATCGTCGTCATCATCACCATAACCATCGCCATCGTCATCACCATCATCCTCCTCCTCATCATCATCATCGACATCATCCTCATCGTCATCCTCAACAACATCAATGTTATAATCATCATCATTATAAATGTTAGATCATCATAATCAATATTATCATCAACATGATCATCATCATCTTCATCATCATCATCAACATCACCATCACCGTCTTCATCCTTGTAAACATTATCCTCATCAACATCATCCTCCTCTTCCTCCTGATCATCATGATAATCTTCATTGTTATCCTCATCATGATCATCATCACTAACCTTCCCCTCCTCCTCCTCCTCATCTTCATCCTCATTAAAATTATCATAATCATCATCATCTTCATATTTATGATCATCAATGGTATTATCATAATCATCATCAACAATGGTATCACCATAATCATCATCATCAATGGTATCATTGTAATCATCATCATCAATGGTATCATATTCATCCTCCTCCTCCTCATCACTGGCATCATCATCACCATCATCATTAGCGACAGAGATGGTCATCAACATTTTCAGACCGAAAGAGAAGCTACAAGGTTTAGCCAACTACAACTCCTGGAAGGCTAGGTTGATAGCCATTCTAGAAGAGAATGACTTGGATGACATTGTGTTTAATGACATTGAAGAGCCAATATCTAATGCTCGTAGGATTGCTTACAAGAGGAAGTAAGGTAAGACTAGAAGGACCATCTATGATTCTATCAAAGAGACGATAATGCCCAACACCACAACTTTGAAGACCGCTCAAGAATGCTTTGATGCTTTGACCAACCTATATGAAAAGAAGGCTCCTAGTAAGAAGAGAGTCTTGAAGAAGAGGCTATGAACTTTGAAGTTGAACAAGGATGAAATTGTCAGTTCTTTCTTCACAAAGATTGCATAGGTAAGAGATCAAATCATTGCTATCGGTATTACTGTTGATGATGATGACCTTGTGCAAACTATGGTTGATGGTATCCCAAGACCTTGGGAAACCTTCATGGCATCTGCCAGTAGACGTGAGAATCATCCAACCTTTGAAAGGATTTTGCATTATTGCATAGAAGCCTGAGGGAAGGAACTCATGCAAGGTAACCAATGAAGGAAACCTTGCACTTGCAGCCAAGACAAAGAATTTCAAGAAGCCTTTCCCTTAGAAAAATAAGGGAAAGAAACCTCAAGGTAGGTTTTCTGACATGTCAAAAGTGGAATGTTATAATTGCCACAAGTTTGGAAATTTTGCCAAGGACTGCAAGAAAAACAAGAAGAAACCCAAGCGAAGGTTTCAAGCCTCTACTGTAGAAGCATATGAAGAAGAAGAAGAACCAAAGAAGAAGAAGAAAACCAAGGCTAACAAGGATGAAGAACATAGAAGAGAGTACTATCTGATTTATGCTCTCGCTGGTTCTTTCACAGCTTGTGCCACCTCTTGGTTGGTGGATAGTGGTGCTTCCAGGCACATGACAAGTAACCATGGAACCCTCACCAGTTACAGAAAGAAGAAGTTCACCACTCAGGTGGAACTTGGAGATGACTCCACTTACGATTGAAGGAGTTGGATCAACTTCACTTCAACTTGACTCAGGTACAATTCTTCATACTGATGATGCTCTTTATGTTATTAGTTTAAAGAAAAATCTTTTATATGTTGTTGGCTTAGAGGAAAAGGGCTACGGAGTCCTCTTCATGGAAAAGAAATTCCTTCTATGGGAAAATGACTAAAATCTAAGCTTAGCAGTACAGATTGGGGTTCGAGAGGGAGGCCTTTACAAGGTTTTCGAAGATTCCACTCATGCTTTGATACATCACACAATTGATCCTTGTGAACTATGGCATAGAAGGTTTGGACACCTTCACTACACAACTCTCCTAGGATTGCAGAAGATGGTCACATGTATGCCAAAAGTATCTCCAAAACATGATGGAATCTGTAAAGGATGTGCTCTAGGTAAGAACACTAAGAGATCCTTTCCCAGAAACAAGAATAGATCTAAAGGCATTTTAAATTTGATTCATTCTGACATTTGTGGTCCTATGTCTTCACCCTCCTTGAGTGGGTGTTTATATTATGTCTTGTTCATTAATGATCACTCTCGAAAGTCATGGATTTACTTCCTCAAGGCCAAGAGTGAAACTTTTGACAGGTTCAAAGAGTTCAAAACACTGATTGAAAATGAGACTGGCAGACACATCCGTATCTTGAGATCATATAATGGAGGTGAGTATTAATCTAATGAGTTTGATGATTTTTGTTGGGAAGCAGGAATCAAGAAAGAGATGACCATACCTTACAACCCTTTGTAGAATGGGGTTGCAGAAAGGAAGAATAGAATGATCTGTGAAGCTACTAAAGCCATGCTCATTGATCTATATCTTCCTTTGTCTTTGTGGGCTGAAGCTATAGGTAGAACTGTGTATATTCAAAACATAAGCGCTCATGCTATCTTGGGGGAGAAGACTCTAGAAGAAGTCTTCACCAAGAATAAACCTGCAGTTGACCACATGAGGATATTTGGCACTCCGTTATATGTTCATGTGCCAAAATAAAAGAGGGCCAAGCTAGAGCCCTCTGGTAAGAAAGGTATATTTGTTAGGTATAGTGATTGCTCGAAGGTTTATTGAGTCTATATACTGGGACAAACGTACATTGAGGTCAGTAGAGATGTGATCTTCCATGAGGAAGCTATGTTTCATAAAACACTAGAGCTTTCAACGGAAGATGAAGTTTCTCCGCTTGATTTTCCAGATTTAGAAATTCAGAGGAAGGAAGAGGAGTTTGAGGACCGAATTTCAGATGCACCTGAGGACACTTAAAGTCCACAAGAAGAACTACTTGAAGTTCCTCCTTCCAAAAGGAGACCTGCTTGGTACCAAGAGACAGTGCAAGGAGAAGCATAAAGCTCCTCCCAGGACTTTTAGAGAAAGCATAAGACCACATAAGTAATAAGGTCTTATGAGCCAGCTTATTAGTGCATAAACTTCATCATACGAAGAAGCAACAAGTAAACATGTATGGGTTGATGCCATGATTGAAGGGTACAGTTCAATCATGAAGAATGATGCGTGGGAAGTTGTTCCCAGACCAACAAGAAAGTCAGTAGTGACACCCATATGTCTTTATAAAATCAAGCATGCTACTGATGGCAATGTGGAGTAGTATAAAGCTATATTCATAGCTCGTGGCTTCACTCAGAAAGAAGACATCGACTATGATGAGAAATTTGCTCCTGTTGCCAGATATACTACCATTAGAACCATCATTTCACTTCCTGCAGTATTTAGATGGAAGTTACATCAAATGGATGTAAAGACTGCCTTCCTCAATGGCGATATTGAGGAGGAAGTCTACATTGAACAACATGAAGGCTTTGAGACTCATGGGAAGAAGACCCATGTATGTAAACTGAAGAAATCCTTGTATGGATTGAAACAGGATCTGAGAGTCTGGTATGCCAGGATGGATAGATTTCTTCACAGCTTGGGGTTTTCCAAAAGTACAACTGATTATAACTTGTACTTTAAGGTTGTTCATAATCATGTCTTGATACTTGATCTATATGTAGATGACTTGTTTCTTACAACCGATGAATAGTTGATAGAACAGTGTAAGAGGGATATTACCTATGAATTCGAGATGAAAGATCTCGGATTGATGCGTTACTTCCTTGGCTTAGAGTGTTGGTAAAAGCCAAGTGAAATCTTCCTGACACAGGGAAAGTATGCAATGGATATCTTACAGAGATTTGGGATACATGACTGCAAGTCCATGAGCGTACCCATGACTACTAACTTGACAAAGTTGCGGGACTCAACCACCATTTCACAGAGTGTGGACTATACTCTATGCAGACAGCTTATTGGATCCATGATGTATCTCGTGCATACGAGACAGACATTTGTTACACGATGAATGCACTGAGTCAGTTCATGTCTGATCTTAAGCACATACACTTGGTAGCCACCAAACATGTACTTAGATATGTGCGAGGTACTATCACTTATGGGCTCAGGTAGACTTCCAACAATGGAATATTGTTATCTGGATATACAGATTCAGATTGGGTTGGTAGTGCAGTTGACTAGAAAAGTACCTTTGGTTGTTACTTCAGTATGGGATCATCAATGATCTCTTGGTCCAGCAGGAAGCAAGGTTCCATAGCTTATAGTACAACTAAGGCATAGTATATTGCTGCAAGTGATGCCTATAAGGAAGTAGTTTGACTTAGAAAACTTGTATCTAATTTGTTCAGGGGAAATATTGACTCAACAATCATCCATTGTGATAATCAGAGTTGCATAAAGTTTTTAGAGAACCCAATGTTTCATGATAGATCGAAACACATTGAAATGAGGTAGTATTTCATTAGAGACCTAGTGCAGAGAGGAGCCCTGAAGTTGTAGTACGTTTGTGCGGATGAAAAAATCGCATATGTCTTGACCAACCCTCTGACAGCATCAAAGTTTGTGTACTTTTGTGATAAGCTTGGTATGGCAGAGAATGCCTCTCTCACCGAGAGGGAGTGTTGATTTTTCTGAGCAGCATCGAGAGACATTCTCTTAGGAGAATGGGGACACCTGGTCTGAGACCATGGTGTGGACTCATCCTAGTGTTGAGTGATAATTCTGTTGAATGATGATATCTGGTCATTGACCATGATATGGACCCAGCTCTGCCCTGGGGGGACTCAACCTTGTGTTGAGTGACCATTCTTTTGAATGGTAGACATCTGGTCTAGGACCACGATGTGGACCAATCTAGTACTGGTAGACTCATCTTAGTTCTGAGTAGCCATTCTTTTGAATGGAGGCACCTGGTCAGTTACTAGGAATCAGCCCAGGGCTGAGGTCCATTCTCTTGGAGAATGGAGGTGCTTGGTATGTTGCCAAGTATTTGACATAGTGTGAAATTATGTAGCATATGGTTGAGGTACCTAGTCTGTTACCAAGAAGGCACTATAAGACCTAGACTAGGTCTAGGCATGTGTAACACTCTGACCATTGATTAGTTGGATTTGCGATCTTCTCCAAGGGTTAGCTACCCTTGGTTAAGACACCCTAGTACCTAATCTTGGTGTCACAAAGAGTGTGAGATAAAAGCATTAGTAATTCTCTTGGTTTATGATGATGTACTTCAAATGGAAATAAAAGACCACGTTGACCACATGTGATGACCACAGGGGCACTTAAAGAAGGATAAAGCAAAAGTAAAAAATGCATGAAGACCCTTAGTACCACTAAGGTGTAAAAGTGAAATTGAAAAAAGACCTTTAGCACCACTAAAGGAAAAAGTCAAAATTAGAAAAAAATAAAATACTAGTATTTTGAGATTTCTAATTTTGGCCCACTTACAGGTGACTCAAAGGATATAAAAGAAGATCAATCCAATTCATTATTACACACACACTTTCTCTCACATGTACAACTGCACTTCAGAATATCTCACATGTTTGTAGAAGAAAGTTTTATGATTGTGTCCTAGCATGAATGAGTCTAACTAGGGCATCATCATCCATTGAAGGCAAACGCTAAGCTAGGTTTTTTTATCATTCTTTTGTTTTAATGGTCTTTACTCAAACCCTCTAGGCAGCTACTGATTCTGCTGGGCAACACTCTCTCTCTCTCCACAGGTTTCCTACATCTTTTTTGGGCAGTTGTTTGAGGGTTCGATCCTCTCTTCATCTCATAGGAAGGCCACTTAAGTGACATGCCCTCTCGGCACCCTTAGGTAGCGTCTAGCAGGCCTACCCAAGAGGTTCTTGGCCCTTA
Source organism: Pseudotsuga menziesii (assembly GCA_001517045.1). Lineage (NCBI taxonomy): Eukaryota > Viridiplantae > Streptophyta > Pinopsida > Pinales > Pinaceae > Pseudotsuga > Pseudotsuga menziesii. The sequence goes on from LPNX011146496.1 coordinate 689,375, forward strand.
CAACACCCTCGGGTGGCCACTAGGCAGACCCATGAGGGTTGTCGTGGCCACATAGGCCCTTTGGGCAGCCTGTGGACAGACCCATGAGGGTCTTGTAGCAGTCCGCAGGGCTGCTGAGCCTGTTTAGGCCCTCGAGCCAGCCCGTAAGGCCATACACTAGGGCATCCTATCCTCTGAGTAACAACAGAGCTGCCAAATAAGGCTGATGGGCAGAGCCATAGGCAACAAAACCCATATCTAGTCAGACCGGGCAGGTGTACCGGTATGTACGGGGATAGAAGTTACGACCAAGCACCAAAAGAGTACAAACGATCAACAAAAGTACAGATCTGGGCAATTTTTCCAGGCAACCTGCTAATGAGCAGGAAAGAGAAAAATTAGGGCAGCAAAGCCCTAGTTTGATAAAAAAACATTTTTGACTTTGTGTGTAATTTGGAAAAATTGATCTTCAAATATTGTTTTTTTTTTACCAAAACGATTTTTTTTTTTATTGATAAAGAATATATTGGGCTTTCACCCAATTACAAAATGTTTCGAAAAATCAAATCCTTACATAAAAAACATCCATTATCAAGGAATGGGATGCAATAAACACGGTCCTTCATTAACACTTAGCATTCCAGGAGGAAGAAGAAAACCCTGATTTGCTTTGATGTCTATCAGCTTATTAAAATCACGAAGAATGTGATAAGAAGTTACTGAAACACAATCTATCAAAATGTAATGCAGCCTTTGCATGATCACTTTCAGACTGGGTTTATTGAACAATGAGTCAGAATTTAAAATTTTAATGATAATTTTATAATCTCCAAATATTTGCAAGTTGTTATGTCCCGCTTCCTGTGCAAGTTGACATGCTTTTAGAAGTGTAAATAATTTTGCCTAATTATTTGTAATGTGTCCTACTCCCCAACTGAAACTAGTTTCTAACTTTTCGCCTCGATATAAAATCAAGCTCCCTGTCCCTGCTTTCCCCAGGTTTCCTTTTGACGCTTTGTCAAAGAAGATTGAAACTTTATTTTTGGTTTTCCACCATTTAGAAAATTCATTTGTTGAAAGTCAAACCTGCGAAAAAGGTTTAATAACAAGCCTTCTAAATCCCATCTGAGTTTTATCCACTTGCTTTGATCCAAGCCATTTGTGTTCAGCTTCTAATTTGGTTCCATCAATTTGATGAGGTCCAACTGCTTCAAGAAGAAATACTCTAGCTTTGGATGCTACAGTTTCTGGTTTCTAAGTTTTTTTATTAAAGATTAAGTCATTTATAGCCAGCCAAATTTTCCACCAAATAAATTTTGGAATGGCTTGCCAGTTTTTCCTCCACTCATGACTAGAAGGTAGGGCGCCCGAATATCTTAACTGCCAATTTTTAAAAAGCATGATAGGTTCAACATTAACAAGATCAAAAGAGTAAGGCAGCCCACGCAGAACAAGTGCCTAGACTTTTCGAGCAAAAATGCATTCAACAAAAATATGTGCAGAGGATTCAGCAGCTTGATGACAGAAGCAACATTTGAATGGTCCTAAGAAACCTCTTCTTAATAAGTTTTCTCCAGTTAATAATTTCTTGTGCTCATTGTTACACAGTTTACAATTTAAAATGGCAGACAGATACAGTTTATTAGGGCAAGCTTTGCCCTAATAAGATCAGAAATCAGGCACGTAAGGAAATGCATCGATGCGTTGTCAGAGAAACTCTTTGGGTTGCATCTCAGACTGGCTAATTCTATCAGAACAGATTTATGGACAGAGATTGAGGCGTCGTCGGCATGCAAAATGGAGAGGAAGCTGGACGAGATATCCCAGAAACAAGACAGAAAACTCGCTAAACTCCTACTAAGAAATGATACTCAGAACGAGGATAATATGGCGTCGAAGCAACCCAAAATAAACGTGGTCAACCTGTCAGCCATGGAGTTAAATGAGACAACATGGCACGTATTAGAATATGGTTTAAATTTTGCGGTTGCTCCAAAGAAGGTTCCATTCAAGCGATTAATATGTGATATCGAGCACGCTATTAAAGACCTTCCAACAGAGAAGGCGGAGGAAATCAGGCAGGACTGCGCAGTAATTTTGAGGAAAGCCAAGGCACCAAAAATGAACCTGTCCGAGGAGGAGGAGAACACATTACATTCCCTGAAGAACAATAAGAACATTCTAGTCGTAAAGGCCGACAAAGGGAATGCCACAGTCGTGATGGACAAGGAAGAATATGACAGAAAAATGCTGGAGCACCTTGCCACCGAAAGTTATAGAAAGCTGACGAGCGACCCAAGCAAAAGGATTGTCAAAGAGGTGACCACGGCCATTATGAGGTCTTCCTTGGACGAGGAAACAAAGAAGAAACTCTTACCAAAGAACCCTATCGTTCCTCGAATTTATGGACTACCGAAGGTACATAAACAATACATACCACTACGACCAATTGTGAATACCATATGGTCGCCAACATACAGATTGGCGAAATACTTGGCGGGTAAACTAAAGCGGTGGGTTGGACACACAGACTCCTTTGTAAAGAACTCTACAGACATGGTTGATGAGATCAAGAGGGCGAGAATTAAAAAGGAGGACACCTTAGTGAGCTTCGACGTGGTCTCACTCTACACTAAAATTCCGATAGAAGAAGCCATTAAAACCATCAAAGAAATCACGGAAGAGGAAACAACGGAATTGGTGAGTGTGTTCTTAAAGTCAACTTTTTTCACTTTTCGTGAATGTTTTTATGAGCAGGTGGAAGGTGTCGCGATGGGGTCTCCCCTATCTCCAGTCGTAGCCAACCTATTTATGGAGAAATTCGAGAAACTCACAATCGACTCTTATCCACTTAAACCAGATATGTGGAAAAGATATGTAGATGATACAAACGTAATTTGGCCACAAAATAAAACAGACATTCCGGCGTTTTTTGAACATCTAAATAAACAGTCCGAAAACATAAAATTCACAATGGAGTTAGAATAAAATGGAAGCATACCTTTTCTGGACATCCTCATATCCAAACGCAATGATGGTACCTTGTCACATCAAGTACACAGAAAGAAGACGCATATGGATCGCTACCTACATGCCAAATCACACCACCACCCGACGCAAAAGATTGGTGTCATTAACACCCTTGTCACCTGAGCAATGAGATTATCAGACGAAGAGCACATTGAGAAAGGGTTAAGACACCTTAAAGAGGTCTTTATAACGAATGGGTACAACGAGGAACAAGTCAATAGAGCGATCCTGAAGGCAAAGAAAACACCTAGAACAGAAAATAACAAAGAAGAGGTGACTAGGAATATTAACCTACCATACATAAAAGGTACCACAGAGAAGATTTCTAAGATTCTAAGAAAGGAAAACATCAAAGTCTCCTTCTCCCCTCCTAACTCATTGAGGACCATGTTGGACCATGCAAAGGATTCCATAAATCCTAGCCTACACAGAGGGGTTTACTCCATTCCTTGTACCTGTGGCAAACAATACATTGGGGAGACGGGTAGATCTTTTTAGATAAGATTAAAGGAACACATAGCCGACATTAAACACAACAGAGTCAAGAAGTCGGCTTTGGCAGAGCACTACCACCACACGGGACACCATCTATGCATAGAGGACACTAAATTCATAGCAAAAATCGATCATTATGAGAAAAGAAAAACATGGGAAGCTCTCGAAATAGAGCTACAGAAAAATAGCTTAAATAGAGACGATGGACTGCAAATTAGTGAAGCTTGGAAACCTGTACTCAATAAAATTAAAAAGAATTAAATTTAATAAGAATCAAAGAAGTCTAAAAGTTGATTGAAGTCGGCTCCAAAAGCTAATTTCTCACCTTTGATCAACATAAATAGACAATGAGGATCGATCGCTTTATTTGGGCTAATTTAGTCTCCTAAGGATGGTCCTAGATTGAGGACCGAAACGTTGAGAACACTTTCTCCCAACACAACACAGTATCCGTCCGCCATTTTAAATTTCTTGTGCATTAGAGTCTAGATAAAGAAATTGAATTTTGGAATGTTGGGAAGTTTCCATACCAACTTCCAGAATGCTGCGTTGTGGGAACAAATGGAGGCCGTAGAACAATTATGGGATGAATCCTGTAAAATTTTGAAATCGAGAACTGCAGAGTAGAAACCAATAATGCCCTAGCCCCACATATCTTTACATGAACGATAAACTGGAGCCTTTCCAGCCAACTTGTCCATCAGCGATTTCTGGAAAGCAAAAGAGTTGGGGAGTTCACGTTCTGGAATGATTGGAAGGGACTACGTGTTCTAGTTTCCTTTTGCATCCCAAAGGCATATATCAACCAATCTTAAAACTCCTTTATTAATCAACCAGTTCTTTATCTCACTAATGGAATTATCAGAAATTAAAGGAGCTTGTCCATTGATTTTATGATCCCACAGCAAGGTCTGTCTACCATTGCCTGGTATTCAAAAAAATTATTGAACAAAAAATTCTAAACCTTTCCTGCATAAATTCCATGAATTCAAACCTTTGGGGGTGTTTTCCATATGCAGATTTCTTAGATTCCCTCCATGAAGGTATTTTTTCCAGAAAATATTACTTACCGGATGTTTTTTATTAGAAAACAACCGCCATAGCAATTTTCCTTCCATTGCTATGTTCGACAGTCCTGGGTCTTTGATTTGCAATCCTCCATCAAGAACAGATCTCTTTACAGTTTCCCATTTAACAAGATGCATTCAGTTTTGATTTCCTTTGCCACCTCTCCAAAGGAATTCTCTGAATAGTTTGGAGATCTGATCCATAATAGCTTCTGGCGCCAAGAGAAGAGAAGATTGATAAATGGGAAGAGATGAAAGAACTAACTTGATCAAAATAACCTTTCCTGGTTTCGTAAGCCAATGACCACCCCACGAAACAATCTTTTCCTTAATCTTGCTAATGGTTCCTAGCCAGAGAGAAGGGTTATTTTGACCCAGAGTTAATGGGAGACCCAAATATTTTACCTTGTCCCAAGAAGCATATCCTTCAAAACCCAAAATCTGAGAATTTTTTTTAACTTTTAATTGATCTCCATTCCATCCGAATAGTGCACTCTTTCTGTTGTTGATGAGTGCCCTTGAAACAATACATAATTTATGCATAATTTCTGAAAAGACTCTTGCCATTTTTAAAGAAGACCCTCCCAAGAGCAAAGTGTCATTCGCAAAAAGTGCATGGTTAATAGCTTCAACTCCTACTGTTGAGATTATACCCAGGATAATGCCATTATTTTTCCCTTCTGTTAGCGTTCTGCTTAAGGAATCGGCCATGAGAATGTACAAAAAAGGTGACAAAGGACAACCTTGACTAAGACCCCTGGTAGCTTGAAAGAAGTTTGTCGGTCTGCCATTTACTAATGGCGTTATCCAAGGTTTCTTAATGCAAGCTTTTATCAAATTTATGAAGGTAGAGCTAAATCCAAAAGATTGGAGAAATGAGAAGAGATAGAAAAGCTTTACCTTGTGAAATGCATTTGCCATATCAAGTTTGATAAGCATGCCCTTCTTCTCCTTCCGATGTAAGCTGGAGTGCATAGCTTCATGGACTTGAATTACATTATCTAGAATATGTCTCCCTTTTACAAACCCGCCTTGAAGAGGAGAATTCAATTTCCCAAGCAGAGGTTTAAGTATGTTGGCTAATAGCTTAGAAAATATTTTATAGGAAGCATTGCAAAGTGAAATGGGTCTAAATCGATCAAAAGAAGAAGGATTAGCTTCTTTAGGAATTAAAGCAAGGAATGTGCAGTTTGTGCAACCACTCACTTTGGTTTTAACCTGAAATGATTTTATCATACAGAGTAAATATTTCCTAATTGCTTATCAACAGACTCAATAAAAATGAAAGGAGAAGCCATCAGGGGTTGGGGCCTTATCCGGCTCCATGGACCATATAACATCAATAATTTCTTGCTAAAAAAAGGGCTTCATTAACTCACCATTTTCTGCCTCACTCACCAAACTAGGAATGTTGGATAGAAAATCAGAGGTTAAATCTGAGTCATAGGAGCCATCATCCCTATAAAGGTAATGAAAATGCTCTTTAACCATTTGTTTTGATTTGAGAAATTCCTTTAACCGATTCTCCAGACAGGGAGGATATTTTTGATATATGGTTTTGAGAAAGTCTGACTCTACAATACTTGTGGAAAAAAGAGGTATTATGATCTCCAACTTTCATCCAAGTACTACGAGATTTTAATATCCAGTATTCTTATTCTCGCCTAAAAGCTTGAAAATAATTGAATTGAGATTTTTTCTCTTTTTTCTAGAAAGGTGGGAGTAATTTATAAGTTTTCCATTTCCAATTGGAATTTCTCCAATTTTTCCATAGGTTCTTTCCTTTCATTGATTGGATTTTTTTGAGTGAGTTTGACCCATTCTTTTAATGCGACTTTGGTATTTTTGAGCTTCGTCTCCCAAACAAAATTCAACGATCCTACAACTGGAAGGTCCCAAGCCATATTTACAGTACTCATAAAACCATATCTGTCTTTCCATAATGGACTAAACCGTAATGGAATGGAGCCAAGGTCCTCTTCATCCTCAATATGCAGCAAAATCGACTTATGGTCTGAGGTAATATTAGGAAAGATGCTGGTGGAAATGGATTTTTTTATTATCTAGCAACAGAGAACTCTACACCAGAAAATGATCCAATCTGGATGCACCAATTCTGTTGTTTGACCATGTGAATATTCCTCATTTTGGCTTAAAATCGATCAACTCCCATGTTAAGATGAGATTATCCACCACTCTCAGCATGGGATCTCTCCCATAAACGCCTCTAGATTTCTCTTTGTCATTCAAAATAACATTTAAATCACCTGCCATGATGATATTTGAGAAAGAATTAGCAGCAAGAAATGCCTCCAGCGTGCTCCAACATTCTCGTTTTTCCAGGGAGTTGATAGGCACGTAGAGGTTGAAGAGACAAAACGATTTTTGACTTGGATTATGCCGAAGTTTTGAAAATAACCAATGTTGCATTGTGTGAGATTGTTCTAGAGTAAAGACATTTTATGTCCATAAAGTGGCAATTCCACTAGCGGTGCCTTTGGCACCCACAACCATCCCTATCTTCGATTTCCATTTCTTGCTGCTTATGGATAGAAGAATATCTTCATCGATTTTTGTCTCTTGGAGAAGAAGAATGTCTAGAGAGACCATTCTTATAAGATCATTAACAACTTCAATTTTTTATGGATTGCTAAGCCCTCTGCAATTCCAAGATATGAAGCTCATCATTTGACGGAAGGGGGAGGGCCTCCTTTTAAAGGTTTGGCCCGAGTATTCGTGCTGGTTGACATCTCGATAGAGGGTTAATTTCCTTGCATCTTAAGACGCTCGGCTTATTCCTCCCAAACCATCTTATGAGATTTTCTCCCTTTTTGGAGGACCTCTCAAGGGGATCTTCATCAGATGAGCCAAAATTGTCCATAGGTTTCTTTTTTTTTGCCATTTCTGTGTATGTGGGAGAATGTCCTTCGATAGGAGAGCTAAGAGGCTCAACAGAACCTATGGCATCTCCACTTAATTGATTTTGAGGTGTAGGGACTTCTCCCTCTTCAAGCACTGAGAGCACTTGTTCTTCTGGGATGCTCAATACTTCAAAGTTGTTTTGAGATGATATTTCTGTCATTCCTGCTCCATTTTCTTTCTGTTTCTGTTCGGAGGGTTTGTTGCTCATCCCCACTTCTCCTCTTTGTCCCTTAACTTTGTTTCCTTGTTTTGTTGAAGTGTTTTTCTGAACTTGAGTCCATTGATCTCCCTTTTCTTTGATAGCTTCTTCCTCAATTTTTTTCTTACAAGATCTAGCAAAATGCCCATATCCATGACAAAATCTGCACTTAAAGGGAAATTGCTCATAATTTAGCTCTTGCACATGAGACCAATTTGCTACTTTCAGATTAATAGCATTAGGAATCCCTACCTCTAAGTCCAATTTGACACATATTCTGCCATAGGTATGTTGATCTCTTCTGATAGCCTTGTCTATGCATTTCCCCAGAGTGTTTCCTATAGCTTCTAAGGATCCCAAGTTCCAACAATGGAGAGGAAGATGCAGCAACCTGACCCAAACTTCAACAACAAAAGGGACATCTTGATTCGGGTCAAAGTTAGGAGTCCATTTGTTCAGGTAGAGCCCTTGAGGACCCATGAAATAAGGCCCATTCCTAAAGATTAAGTCTCTATAAGCTCAGTTTTCAAAAAGAAAGAGATTATAACCCTTACCTACCAGGTTGCTGCAAATGCCCTCTGATATGAGAGGTTTCCAGTTCCTTTGAACCCATCCTTCGATTGTCTTGGGGGATGGCCAAAGCCCTATGAATTGGCCAATGAGACCCCGGTCATCAATGCTTAGGTCTGTTCGACATGGTAGATCCACTAGAAGGTCTGTCGTAGGAATATTCTCAAGCTTCTTAACGAAGGATTGCTGTGTTTGAAATCACTTCTGCTTACTACCCGAAGATACCAGTTTCCTGAAGGCATTGAGATAAGGGGAAGAGGAGAATCCCCCTCCATCTACCATGACCTCAAAACAGAGTCTCAGAAGAACTCAAAATCAATGAGACAAGAGGCTAGCAACCTGATAATCGATAATATTAAAGAGTAACCAAGAAAATAAAGGACTGCTCCCCTTGATTGGAAGGTTAATCCCAGAGCAAGATAGAACACCCTCCACCATAATTTAAACCTCCATAAAATGGATTAGTAGGAGATGATCAAGGATGAGAGACATGTTTGTCCAAACGCCTAAACAACAATCGATTCAAGAGAAAGGCTTTAGAGAGGAGTCATCACCGTATCCAACCTAGCAACAAACGTCGAGACCTACAAAACACTCCACAACATGAATCAGCAGACAACGATCATGGAAGAGAGTTTGCCCAAACACCTGAACAACAATTGATTTAGGAGTCCAGAGAGGAGTCACCACCATAGCCAACCCAGTAGCAAACACCGAGACCTCCAAAACACTGAAAACTAAGAGCCGGAGAAGAAAAATATTCTTGGAGCGAAAAAAATTCAAAAAAGTCCCCAATTGCATATTAGGTGGATACTTACTCTTTCTCAGATATTGTGGTTTAACCCTATTGAGGTTTGAGGAACATTTTGAATAATTTTCAGCCATCTCATTTATGAGATGAATTACTAATGATTTTGCAGTTTTTGTCTTTTAAAGGTTTCCCCGTGAAAATTTCTTGTGTCCATTGTGTTGATGTGATGAATGTTGTTTACTGCACTTATCATTTGTTTATGTTAGTACGCAATTTTTAAAAGTATCATGATAATGCTAAAAACTTAACAAATCATGATGCCCTCATCTAACTAAACCTTATTAATCACTACCCCCACATCTAACTAAATCTTAACCTCTATATCACTTGACCCTTATAAACTCTCGTCCTATCAATTATATTCCTTAACCTTTGTAACCCATAAGGCATACATCCTATGAATTACCATAAATATTAACCCCTATGACTAATTATAACCCACATCCAAACCAAAGGATGTATTCACACCACTAGCCAACCCATCCCATGAGCCAAAGTCATTTTATGGTATGAACTCTCCCATCTTGTGAGCAAAGAGACGTGGCTAGTGGATCTTGTAAGCTTGGGTTATTGCAATCGTGTACATCCCATGAGCCAAAATATTTTGTTTGTCTAAACTCTCCCATCCCATGAGAAAAGAGACCCATCTAGTTGATCTTTGCATATAGGGGTTATTGTGGTCGTGTATGGGAGTTGAAGGCCGAGTATAGAAACCCATATGGTTCTCAGTCTGTGCTAGAAACATGGAGCATAGTAGAGCAAAGAAATAGAGGAGCCAGTGACTCAAAAATAGGTGAGTCATGAGCCCTAAATATCTATTTTAATCTCTCTGTCTCTGTTTGTCATTGTTTTGCCTCACCATGTGCGTCAGTTGAAACCCCTCTCCTCATGACTTTGCCCTTTCTCACGCTACCCATTTTCCTCAATTGGTTGGTATGTATTGCATGCTCCTTTTCCTATATACAGGAGTCACATCTTTAAAAAATGTCTCATTCGTTGGTTTTTTCCAATAAAAACTTCTCATTCGTTGGCTTTGTCCAATAAGTTATCATCTTTAGGGGATCCAAGGCGCATAATTCCTCTTTAAGGATCTAGATTCCTATGTGTTGTGAACCATGGAGGCTATGCGTGTCTTGTTTATGGAGGGATTATGGTTAATTTGTGAATCAATGACTTATAGTTAGTCAGTTTGTTAATTGATAGATGTTGACAATAACGTAATTGATTATGTTCTACATGTCCCCTTTAAGCCCCATGTGAACAACAACACCCATTGGATTAAGAATATCACTGTTGGTTAGCTGGATAGCTTATTGAGCTTGCTTGTTATATGTGTATGTGTGGGGGAGGTATTAAAAAAATACTGACCTATGCAAGCAACTAAGTGGAACGAAACTTGCTGCAGCTATCTATTAACCTGCCCAAATAGGCTATGTTATCTAAGCAACTTGCACAAAAAAACTTACTTATTGCCCATGCATGATGGTAGTATGTATTGCATGCTCTAATTCTTATATACATGAATCCCTTGTTATCTCAAGGAATGGAGCGCTGCTAGTAACATTAAAGAAAGTTGGTGAAATAATATTAGACAAGAGTTTCAGTATTCAAATTTCTTCTTGAAATAAGGATGAACAAGGCACCTAGAAACAAATCACAGTAGCATAGAAATAATGACAAACAAGATTTATGTATTTGATATATATGTGAAGAACACCATCTTGTACATTAGATATCTGCAATGATAAACTAACCATAGTTGATTGCACCAATCCCCTATTTTTCCCACCTTAAGCCAACTACACAAAAGGTAAAATTCTATACAACTTTTTGTTAGAAAACAACATAAGAATCAATTGGATGCATGTACTTGCATTTGGGGCATGAAGGAAAAGCCTTATAAAACATCACAAACATGTGACGTTGTGCACAAGTGACTGCAATCACCTCTCCTCTATTTTCATGAAAGAGTTCAGAGAAGGAGTGGAAGGTGCAAACATGACTTAGGTTCAAAACCTTACTGCTAGATAAGAACCTGATTCCATGGTCATTCCCTTATATGATTGTTCCCTGGTCATTCCCTTAATATAAATACTAATCAATAAGCTTATCCAACCCTTTTTGAAGATCCATCTAAACAAGAATATTAAGCTACAAGAATGGTCTACCAACCCCTCCTATTACTCTTAGTTAACAAAAATATTAACTTGGAGGAAAGTCCATTCCTACACTACTACAGTTGTGGGAAAATTTCGACATTGTTTTTAAATGTTTTTTACATAAGTACATCATAATGTTGGAAATTTTTAGAAATGCTTGAAAATTACACGTTTTCTCCTTTTGTCTCAACAATTGTCACAATTAACATGTAGATGTTGCACTTCCTTGTTTGTTTGCTTTGTGGTTTTTTCTACTAGTTTCTATCTAATTATAATTACATTGCATAGATTACTTAGTTTATCCTAAAAACAATATAAAACTTCCATTTATATCAAATAGGTTTTTCATTGGGATGTCCACCATGCCATCCACCAAGCTAGTCTTATCATATTTAGTTTTGTCATTTTAATGGATGTGAACATTGTATCCAAATGATTACTCATTCAAAATGTATATGAACAATACAACATTGAATATGAGGAGTGGGAAATAGGAATGATGAGCTAGCATCCATATAGTGACATGGATAGAATTTCAAATACATTGTTAATTGCACTTATATATTTCACCTATGCACATAATAAACTCTCTAATTTGTTTGGTCATTACCATTGTTTCATGAAATGAAGTTAAGTGATAACGTTGAACTAAGTTGAACATCTCATAATGTTCTCATTTCATTAATGCCCCAAAATAATAGTTACCCAAAATATCACACATGTTTCGACTGCATGCTTCTTGGTTCAACAAGTATTGTACAGAAAAATTGATGCTTGTTTTTACTTTGAAATTAAATGCTTAGTCTTAGTTGAAAATATATTTGTAAGAAAAGTTGTTACTTAGTATTGTTATTAGATTACATTGGCATTATGGATCTTGGTCAGTAGACCAAGATGATGAAGTGTGAAGACATCCTCTCATATATGGTTAAGCCAGGTTGTTTCTCAAGGGACTAGACACCCCTTGATGATTATCACCAACACTTAACCTTCAGGAGCAGTAGGAGGACCGAGGGATCACTTTATCCAGTTAGGACCTTCCTATATGGTGATGATGAAAACAATTATTGTATGGAACATGTGGAATATATACCTTGAGAGATAACACTTTGTTGATTACCTTTGTCCTTGTATTCCTCATTATTCAATTATCCTTTAAGATATTTCTAGTTTCAATCTCTTTATGTTTGGCGGCTATGCTAGGGATTTTTGGGTGCTAGGGTTTCATTACACTGTAATTCTCTAGATCTTTATGAAGGCTGGGTTTTTGCTTAAACCGTGAAGTGAACCCTAATGTTGATCCATGTGCCCTAAAGTTGAGCCGTGAGGCTTAGCTGTGGGTTGGACTGTTGATTAAACTTGGAATGTGGAATAAAATTTGACTATTGGGCTATCCTAAACAGTGGGCTAAACTATGGCTAGACTATGACTCAATTGTGGGATGGAACCATGAACTGCTTTGTGGGTCGTGGTCTGTGTTTCCACCTTTTCTAAGCCCGGACTAGAACCATGAACTACTTTGCGAGCTGTTAATGTAGAGTGGAGTGTGTAATGCTGTTATTTTCCTGTACATTGTTATTGTTTAGTTTCATCAGTTATAATATTGTTGATGTACATGGCATTTGGTAACGCATTCAACTTTGGAATATATGGCATTAGTGGAATGATCAAGATTTGAAGTTGTTTTTCCTTAAGACTAAGTATTTAAAGTTTTGTTGGTCCATTCCCAACCTTTATCCCCCCCTTCTTTTCCCAATCAACAGCCAGGGGTGGATGATGCAGGCCTAAAAACATATACGTGCTAATTACTTACCTACAATTTCCCTTTCTTGAGGAAACAAAACAATAGTGCACATATGTTTAAGTTGTTTCTCTTGGATCATGCCAAGTCTTTGCTTTTGTGGTTGAATTGTAATAATATATTTGCCATGTCTGCAATCATTTATGAATTCAATAACCAACAAAAGAAACCATTAATAAAAGAGAAACACAATTTGTAATCATGAAAAGACTAGAAGAATGAAACAAAACTGAAGGTGATTTCAATGATAATTATCGGTGCCTAATAAAATGACAACTGCTTTCAGTTAATCCATTAACTCGATTTATAGAGTAAGAGATAATATTATTTGCGTGTATGAGAGTTGCTCTTATTTTCCCTCCATAAGTTGCAGTAAGGGTTTAGTGTGCATACATTGTCTTTTCTCTTTAGATGTTTTTATGGACAATCTTGAATGCATTTGTTTTGTGGTAAGTCATGCCTCCATGGTCTCTAGGGTTGACGCTTTCGAGCTTTGCACTATCCTTTTACGAAACTTTTAATAAGGGAGTAAACTTTCACACAAGCTATGAATCCATCATGTTCTAACGATGGATTAGATAATAATAATCACCCTCAATATTGTAATAAGGTTGACCGTTATTTTTATCAAATGTAACTATGGCATCAATACATTTAGTAATAAGCTTACCCATAGATATATTTGTCCTTGGAAGTGGGAATTATTATGAGGGAATCTGAGTTTTTTTACAAAAAGTTATGATATCATCCCATCTCTTCGTTTGTTAATGGGTATGCCTTAGAGAAACTTTCATCATTCATAGAGGAAAAATAGAAATTGAGAATTGTTCCACATGAATCCATGCAGAGGGATGAATGTATATTTTTTCCATGTTAATGAGTTGTACCAGTTTTAATTGCTAGAGAAAACTTTGTTGGCAACATCATTTATGAACAACTTGCACAATTAAACTCTAAAATTGAAACAAAACACATCAATTCGAACCAACAATAAAATGCAACACCTTGAACTAAGTTATCCTTCACTTGTTGTCTGCAACCCTCTTCCTGGTCTGTTTTGTTATAGACTTTTGAGATATGTGCTTACCTTAAACCCTCTCTCTCTCTCAAGGTATGATCTCGTTCCTTGGTGAATTGTTTCTTGAAAGACAAGGTCCGATCCTATATGTGTCCGAGTATCAGGAAGGTCTAAACCAATATCTTTTTATTCTAAGTTCTGATTATTTTATTGGTCTTGAATTTGTTTTTGTACTATTGTTACTATGCATCTTAGGGACCAATTTTAGCACAAGGTTCATGGAAGAGTGCTAAAGTTGAAAGAGATGAAAATTATGTTTAAATTATCTTATTGCTTCACATCTAGAACAATGTTGTAAACTTTACTCAATTGTTATTGTTGTAAAATTTACTCAATTGTTATTGTTGTACTATTATGCATTTGGATCACATCATCTAGTTTGGATCTTCTCCTTATACAATGATGATACAAATATAAGAAATAATGTACCTTGAGAGAGATAACAGATTAAAGTCCTTTCTCTTGTTGGTCCTATGTGTAAAAGGTGTTGGTTGCTTACCCATAGCTAGATTTGTCCTTGGAAGTGGGAATTATTATGAGGGAATTTGAGTTTTTTTACAAAAAGTTATGATATCATTCCATCTCTTTGTTTGTTAATGGGTATGCCTTAGAGAAATTTTCATCATTCACAGAGGAAAAATAGAAACTGAGAATTGTTCCACATGAATCCATGCAGAGGGATGAGTGTATATTTTTGCCATGCTAATGAACAAAAAACAACTTGGCAACAACAATTATGAACAACTTGACAACAATTATGCACATCTTGGCAACAACAATTATGAACAACTTGGAAACAATTATGCTATATTGTTGGAGACAACTCTTTTGGAAACACAATTATGATGAACTTGCACAATTAAACTCTCAAATTGAAACTAAACATATAGCAATTCAAACCAACAATAAAATGCTTACCTTAAACACACACTCTCTCAAGGCATGGTCCCATTCCTTGGTGACTTGTTTCTTGAAAGATAAGGTTTGATCATAAATGTGTCTGAGTACCAGGAAGGCTTAAACGAATATCTTTTGATACTAAGTTCTGATTATTTTACTGGTCTTGAATTTGCTTTTGTACTATTGTTATTGTGCATATCAAGGACCAACTTTAGCACAAGGATCATGGAAGAGTGCTAAAGTGAAAGAGATGAAAATTATGTTTCAATTATATTATTGCTTTGCATCTAGCACAATGTTGTAAATTTTACTCAATTGTTATTATTGTACTATTATGCATTTGGATTACATCATCTAGTTTGGATCTTATCCTTATACATTGATCATAAAAATAATTGAAACAATGTACCTTGAGAGAGAGAAAAGATTAAAGTCCTTGCTCTTGTTGGTCCTATGTGTAAAAGGTGTTGGCTATCCACCTTTATGGTACACCTTGCTCTTATGAGTATGAGGGTTTCCTTAGCTTCTTATTGTGACCCCCTTTGGTTGACTTATGGTTATTTATATTCTACTTGGTCCTAACACTCTTTGTTCTTGATTAATAATGTTGTTATTTTCCTATACATTGTTATTGTTTTGTTTCATCAGTTATAATATTGCTACTATACATGGCATTTGGTAAATAATCTCAAGGACTAAATTTAACGTAGTGACCAGTGGAGTGGTAAAGTTGAAAGAGATGAAAATTATACCCAGGTTAGATATATCATTTCAAATAACCATGATGAGTATCGGTGGTGGTGAGCCCGTCAAAGAGGGGGTGAGTATAAATGTATGTTGGGTTTTATGGAATGCTCTTCACATAATCACAACACATAGCACTTGAAGGGCCAAGCATAAATACAATGATACATGGGAACGATATATCAAGGGGATACCCCTAGGTTGGATGCATCAATAAAGGCCAATTACTTAATCCTTTTATTAATTCCCTTAACTCAGAAGATATTCATTGTCTAGAAAATGAAATAGACCTTGCTCTATCATCCATTTGGAAACAAAGATGGAAAAGGGAAACCGCCATAGGATTACATAGAGAGGAGGAACAAATTTGTAATCAATTTGTACAAAGACTTCAACAATCATGTCCTATAACAAAGCATAGATGGTGCGTCCACCTTGTTTCATCCTCTATTTTGAGGGAGAGTGAGATAGAAGATCGGAGAAATTATTTAAAACTTGGAGATAAAATACCAAATTTAATTTGTACAATAAATTATCCTATAATAAAAGGACCATGTGGGCTGCCCTCCAAATCTGGTTCTGTCCTAGGGAAAGAAAGAAATATTCCAAGTATAGCACCATTGGTCACTTTCCTTTGAAATAGTGTGCATCCATTTTTCAAATTTCCAATAAGCAAAATCTTGTCTGTAGAAAGTCTCATCCATATTCACAATATCCACATAATACATATTTGTACATTTATATGAAAATTGGAAAATAGTTCTTGTACTTCCAAATAATAATAGAACCGACTCTAAATCTTTGTAGGTACCACTAAATAAGTACTTTTCGAATCTATCTTCCTCGAGTGAGGAAGATAGAGTAGAAGAGTTTGAAAGCGAGAGCTCTATTACAATATCTAACAGGTCAAGATCAACTAGAGGTGAAAAGGTAAGGAGAAAATTTCATAGACCAATGGAAAATTTTCTTTCCGAAGGAGGATCATGTGATTATGATAATGAGAGCATAGGTGAGATTGAGTTCCCCTTGAGCTATAGACATATTGTTAAACGATGGCTACCCAAGGAGTACCCCAAGTGGACACAGATTTCTTCAATGGGAGAATTTATCGCATTGCTCCATCATCTTTACATGGATTGGGGCTATTTTCCATGGATGGCACAATGGTCAAATATAGAACTGAAATTGAATTGGTGGAGTATGCCGGACCAGGAAAAACATACAATGACTGGTTATTGTTGGTCCGATATAAGCAAAGTATGCAGAGATACAGAGTTGCAACAAATTATATACAACTACTAGATAACAATCTGAACAAAGGAACTACTATGTATATTGATGGAAGGCCAAAAGCTTTCAGAAATATCATAGGGTTTATAAATAGTACATGACCAGGGACAACACATAAGCTACCCAATTGCATATTTGAGGGGCGTGAAGGAAATCATGTATTTGTATGTGCAACAAATTCACTAGTTGCAGGTGAATAGTTGTTGATCGATTACAATTTGAATCGAATAGATGCGGGGCTTGCAATTATGGGGGTCATTATCTTATACAACATTTAAATCAACCTTTGATCGATGACTTATTATTTTTCTCTTGCAACAATTTTAATTATATGTACTTTTCATTATTAATATTTCTTTATTCTTGTATTGTGGCAAGGTGATTGTGGCCAAATGCCACAAGCAACCACATCTGACGAGGTAAACATCAATGTAATAGTAACCATAATTCATGATTATATTACAACTGTTACCATTTGACCTTTTTTGTGCTTATGAGCTCGATATTTCAAGATGATATCATGCTTATTATATTGTGGCAGGGGGGTACTCAGAACACACCTACAACTTTCTGTTAGGTAAACATGACTGTCATATTAACAATAAAGTTTTTCTTCATTAATCACGTTTATTAGACATGGTTCAATTTTTACTTTTCAATATGAGTATGTCTTACTTCTGACATTGTGGCAGGCTGACCGTGGGAAGTCACCAATGGTGTCACATCAGGTAAATGATAGTGTAATAGTACCTAAACATGATCAAAGTAATTATTTTTCTTATTATATGCATACTATTCTTTTGACATGGACTTTTGTAATGATAAAACAAATTAACTATTATTTATTGATGTTTATAGAGCACAACACATCAAGATGATGAGGTGGTCGCTGAGGAAGATATCTTTTATTCAATTGGCCCAATGGAAACTGTGAAGAAGGCTTTGAAAAAGTCCAATCAAGAACTTCTTAGACGGTTTATAATCAGACCCAAGATTGAAGAAATCAAAGCAAGAATTAATGACTTGAGGCAACCAATAGAATAGTACGGGGTAAGTGGCATCTCTGAAAGATTTTACGAACTATAAAATATATTCATTTATGTTATTTTAGTTCTCTATTTTTTATATGATCTAAGCAATTAAAATTTTCTTTTTGTAAGAGTTTTTGGAGATAACACCTGTGCATCGAGTATAGACTGTAGAGGGCGGTATTGGTAGTAGTGATGGTTCAACACATCGCCAATATACCGTACCAATGAGGTTATTTGATTCTCCTGATTGACAATCCCCTTTAGATGCTACGACTTCACTGGATGTTGGAGATCATCAAGGCCCTTCACCCACTACTACTTCACAGTATGTTAGAGAGGACAGTAGCATCGAATGTGAAAGTTGTTATCCTGGACCAGTATGTGTGGTTAGCAGGGGATTATTGCCCATTACATTTTTGGTGGACCATGACTATGTTCCAATCAAGATACCAAAGATTGCAGGTATTATTTAATTAATTCAATATTTTTTTTATGTAATTCAAAGACACATACCTCAAATTATTTTTATTTAATGATCATTTTATTTTTGCAGGAAGTACTGTTTTTTATAAGAACCTTCGTGAGAAGGCGTTGGATATTTTTGGGATCACCATTCGTACACGGTGGAATGCCCAAAATGAAAAATTTAAAGATGATTTGATGAACACATTGGTTAGCTTGCTTGGTGATACCTTCAGCAAAAAAGGTGTCACCGCAGCAACTGACTTAAATTTGAAATATGTCATGGCATATTGTAGGGACAATTTGCAAATTAACCCTAAGTATGAGCACCTTCGATGGTTCTAGAGAAGGAGTGGAAGGCGCTCATTGATGATGTAAAGGATAAGGCATTGAGAAAACAAGGAAAGACTTGGCCACTTGGTTCAAGAAGGCATGACACATATCATATTGTCAATGAAAAATGTTCATTTTTTTTATCATTTAAATATATTTAAGTTGCGATATCTAACATATTTGAAACCTTTCTTAGGCTCCTCGACACCTCTAAAGCGACACATGTAAAAGTAGAAAAACATGGCCAACACAAACTGGGCCGGGGTGGATATAAGAAACTAAGAGCACGAATTGTAAGAATCAAATGATCATTATTTATAACCAATTTTTTTCTAAATGTTGCGAACAAATAATTGATTTATCACAAGGAATTTTCATGGTGTTATACATTGCAATGAAATGCTTTTCAAGAAAAAGCCACTAAAGAATACTTGAGGCTTGACTTCAATTACGATTTCTAACGTGTGTTGGAGCATCGAAAAAGCTTGGGGCAAACCCCAATTCCCCCATTGCACACAGGGGTAAATAAAACCAATAAGGCCATGATTATAATGCAATTGTGTAATCTATTAATGGATGATTACATCAACAAAAAAGTGTCTTTTATGTGATGTTTAACATTGTGGTGACTTGTGATTGACCCTTGCATGGTAACGTCGAGTTATACAACCCTTAAATGTTGACGTTCAACTTTTTTGATGACTAGTGTGATGCTTTAGGATTGTTGTCCACCCTTGCGTTGACTTTAAGAGCACTCTGTAGGTTCCATCCACCATAGTAATACCTTATATGACTTTTCTAGAGTACTTTGTTGTTGTTTAATAGAAGCATTTGTTTTAGGATAAGGGAGGTCTTCCTTAATATCTGATGTTGAGTTTATAATTGGTTGAGATATGAAAAAAAACCAATAAAAAAAATGTAGTTGTATACATTTAAGATTTGTATTTGACTGAGTAAATACATGAAATATTTAGAGTTTTGTTACAAGTTTTTTGATTTAGTTGGTGCATGGTCATATTTTAGAATTAAGGTTTATAATGTGAATGTTAGTGCTTAGTTCAAATTTCTGAATATGTGTGACATCTTTCGAGGACTATGGTTATCCTCAAGGGCCTCGCCACTCCTTCCTAAATAACAAGAGGAATATGAGATGACCATATAGTTTGTAATTGATTTAGATCTAATATATTCACGTTATTGTTTTTTTTTACAACAATGGTTAGGAGATATTAATAAAGTGGTGTAACCACCGAAACAGAACTAGATTACAAAATGCCCTTGAAGTAGCGGCAGAAGTAGCTCAAAGTCTCAACATACACCCTTATGGAAGTGACAACATAGGTTTAGAGTTCTATATATGCCCTTATGGAAGCGACAAAGAGGAACCAATCTTCATTAACCAGGAACCAATCTTCATTAAACAGGAACCAATATTTTTAGTAAACAGTAACAGTAAACAGTAACTTTAGAAAACACATGCAATATTATTTTAACCAAGTCTATCCTATCCAGGTGTCCAGAAGGATATACATAGGGAAATTCAGCAAACAGAGTCAAGTAAGAGAAAAAACAGTCCATAATTCTCAATTAAACTTCCCTTCAAAGTTGGACGAAGAACCTGGATTGGGAGGAGCTTCGTGCTTTATGAGCTTCAGGGCGAGCTTGTCTACCTTGATTTCCAGCTCCGCTATCAGTCCAATAACCGCATTCTCAAACCTCTTCACCTTGCAATTTATTTTCTTCTGCATATACGCCAAGTCCTTATCCAAATTTTTCAATCTTCGACCACCTTCAGTATTGATAACATCAACTTGATCCTGCAACACCTTGATTTAATGCTTTAGATCCTTGATAACCACCACCACAGGCCTTGAGGCTGAGGATGCAGAACCGACTTCCATTTTGACAATAAAAAACTCCTTCCCGTTCACTAGACAACAACAAAACTACTCTAATTGTCTGTTTTTAACCTCGCAGACAAAGCCAATGGTGCATCCTACCCTTCTCATCCACTGAATAAAATCATTACCACATAGGGACATTGTTAACCCCGTATCACTCAACGTGTGAGCCATTAATCCTTCCAAACTTTCACTCAATTCCCCCTGCTTTGATGAGACAACCAGTGTTTTTGCACCAGGTGAGGGAATGGAGCCCTGATGCACATTTAAACTCCTTCTTCCAGCTGACGAATGACCATGTGCCCGCATGCCTCCACCTTCCTTTGGAGCATGTGAACGCGTTACAATCCTCTTCGGTGGGGCCCACGAGAGGGGAGGCCTCAAGGACTTAGTCTTGGTCCTATGGGGGAATGCAAATGGAGCCAGAACCATTGATTTTAAGCTCTCTTGAACTAAGGGAGGAACCCAAGTTTGCTGCTTGGTTGACATCTTTGTTATTTTTCTACAACACATGGTAGGACTCGATTTTATTGAAAGTGAGAACAAGTAAATTGATTTTATGGATCAGTCACTTGAGATGCATTTGGTTCAGAATAAGGTTCTCATTCATTGCTTGTATAATAATTCTCGAGTCTCCAAGAACAGTTAGCTCAGTGATACCTTGATTCTTGGCAATCCTTGGCCCCTGCCATAGTGCCAAGGCCTCAACCATGTTATTAGTTTCCGATCCTAGACCCCAAGCGAAAGAGGTTTCCAAGAGTCCTTCCGGAGTGATAAAAAATCTACCCCCCCTACCGCCCCAATATATTCATGTTATTGTTATTTCACCATTGTTGTCTTTAATTAATAACTTAGATCTTATATATATTGCTAATGTTATTATTGTTTTTCTTTTCAGTACTTTAATGATTGCAACTCTTTGTTTGATAGTATTGTGTTGATTAAAACAATTAATATACCTATATTTTTGCTTTTTTAAATTTATATATGAAATGTTTGTTCACTTTGTTGCATATCTTATTTTTGAACATGTGTGACATCTTCTGAAGACTATGGTTATCCTCAAGGGGCTTCCCACCCCTTGTTGTGTTAACCTGAGGAAGATGAGACGACCACATGAGGTTCCTTATCCAATGATGATGATTATGAGCTTCCAATATTTGCATGAGACACATGAGACCTATGACCACATACAATTAAGAAGGTCGGGTAACCTACCCTCACCCTGACTTGACGTGCATGAGCCTAGTATGACGTCATGTTTCCTTGTTATGCTACATTGAATTGCATGTTTAGTTGTATGTGATGTTTAGCCTTGTGGTAACTCGTGATTGACCCTTCGATGACTCCCTATTTTGTCTATATCCTGTCTACATTTTGAATAAGGAACCAAGCATTTTTATCCAGTTTTCTCTATGTTTATCGTCTGTTTTAGCTTCATTTATATAAATTTTGAAGAATACTTCATGAATCCTTTGATAAGGTATTTTTACTATCATTTCACTGATTTCATTCACTTTTAAAAAAGGATATCAAAGGTCAGATCTAACGAATAATTGTTTCGTATATATAATATTTATTTATTATGCAGATTTCTCACTCACCTAATCCTACACCTAATCTAACACCTGATCCTACATCTAATCCTACACCTAATCTGACACCCGATCCTACATCTAATCCGACACAAGTGAAATAAAAGGAAAAGTATTCAAAGTATCGAAAGGTTTGAGTTAAAGTGATTTTATGGGTTTGCTATGCGGTACTCGTGAAGGATATTAGCTAACAGTTGTTGCTCAAATCCATCCAAGAGCTGCGACCCTAGCTATTGGCAGTGAGAAGATTTGTGACAGAAAATGTGGGAGAATCATGATGATTTTAGTGCATGTTTGTTTTGATGCAAGGCCTCTATTGTCATCTGTTTATTTTTATGACTGTCATGACTATGTTTAAGGATCCACCCTTTCAGTGGTCTACCTGTAATGTAACCTACAACTACATACTATCAGGCTCAATAGAGACACGAAGGAGCTATTGTGATATATGTTCCAAACTGTTAATAAAATCCTACACTCATTTTAAGTTTTAAACTTTGGTTTGAGAGTGTTTAAAGGGGGTCCCACCTTCAACCACTGTGCGTGTTTTTGGGTTCGTTTAGTAATTTTTTTTGCTCATATTATTATACAATTGTTTCGCACATTGTGTGTTAATTAATATTTTATGTTAATACATTTTTCTCCAGCTCCATAGATGTGAATGCGTAGGTGTAGCCTTAACGATTTCTTTGCTTGTGTGTGTGGCTTGTAGAATAGGGTAACCTGTTCACATTTTTCGTTTGATGCACTCCTTATGCATTGATTGGTTCACAATTGATTTAGCCTTTCTGTAGATCTTTCTTGTTATAGCACTAGTCCTTTGATTTCAGTAATTTAGCATAATAATTCCCAAGAGCATTTCTAGATTTTAGGTTCTTTTCGCTATTCAAGAAGATTGTGTTGTGGATTTTGTAGGATAGCTATAAAAGCATTTTCATATCTGAGTTTTTCTTTTGTTTATGTCACATTGTAGATTTAGTTGGATACATCTCTGGCCATAATATATAGTGTAACAATTTTGGGATTTGATAATAATGCACGTATTAAGTTTCTTTCATCAGCTTAGTAAAAGCATAAATCCGTTGGTGATTTGAGAAATTCTTTGCTTTGAAATTTGAAATTCTTAAGCGATTTCATGTTTGCTCTAATTTGGTTTTAAGGATACCACAAAAAATATTTCCTATACTTTATTTTTATCACATGATAGTTATTTTAGAAATCATTATCATTTTAGAATAACCGTGTTAAAAGTTTAATTAGATAGTCCATTTAGTTTCAGTTTGAAAGCGATGGTGATTAATTGGGATTAACATTTCGGTTACAATAGCTTTTGTATTTAAAGGTTGTTTCTTCATTTGGTCATAAATATTGCAAGATAGACTGTCATATTGTCCAAGACACTTGTTGGAGGAGCTAGTTAATGAGCCGACTAGTCGAGTTAACCGACTAATCAGAGATTAGGTCGGCCTCCAAAGGTCGTGTCGGTTGACCGAACTGACAAATAGTTACTCATAACCATTTTGTAATCATATATAATAGGCTGTTGATCCAGTTAATAACTTGGTTCAGCTTTGTATATGTATGGACCCTAATGTGATTCTATAATATAATCTGTTATCTACTATATGTTCTTGTCTCTTGTCTCTGTATGTTTATATGATTCTATATGTGTATTATTGGTAACCTTATGTGATCTGTGAGAATACAACATTGGTTCCGTTGCCGGTAGTACATATACGGATGACATGACCATACATAAATGATATCAGAGCAAGAGATTAAGAATTGGTGGGAGTGTAAGATTGCAAATTATTTACAAAACTACACGAGAAGAAACAGAGTGACCATTACTCAGGTGAAGGAGAAATTCTTCACCGAAACCCATGATAAATTTGTAGAATCAGTGCCTTAGTTGTTGAAAAAACCATTATATGAATCTAGAAGCAACTAAAGACAAAGAATTAGTTAAGAAACTGATCCAAGGAGGAAGAACAAACCTGTCGGAGTGGTTTGAGAAAATTCCAGGTGAATTCTGTCAAGAACAAGCAATAGAGGAGAGAGTTTCAGTTGAAAGTATTGAAAAAAAGATTCTATAATGAATTTACTGAGCAATTTATTTGTTCGCTACTGATCCCATTGTTCAAATTTCTAATCGACAGAGGAGTAGGTCACATAGTTGAACCTTGTCCATCACTCATCGAACTACCTGCAAACACTAACTGGGCAGAGAAACAAAAGGTGTGGGAAAAATTTAATGCAGAAAGGGGGTGGGAGTACTTCCTGAACAAATAGACATAACTATCCGAGCTTACTAAAGCGTTGGGTAGGATATTGGGGGGTAGTTGGCCATGTGTTGAGGTAGAGTAAAAGGATTCTAGTTGACCTAAGATATACCATCACCAGTAATGAGAAGTCGACCTAAGAAAGAAATTGAGCAGACAATGACTCATAAAGGTGCATCGGACCTACACAAGATAGAAAGGGAGAAGAGGGAGAAAATAAGGGAAGAGATACGAGAGTAAGCTATAGCGCTCCAAAGAATAATGGTTGCCAGGGTGATAGAGCATGATGAAAATCTACCGCGTTCCGGTCATGACCGACAGGAAGAAGGCGGAGATAAAGAGGTGTCGCTAATGGAAGAATATTTGTGGATAGAGCAGCCAGAAGATATCCAACTAGAAATACCCCAGGAGGTAAGACCTCTGTCTCCTATAAATACGAGCACCTAAATGCAGGCCATTGTCCAGACCATTGTCGAGGAGGACCTGAGACTAAGAGCTGGTGAGTTCGGTATATGGAGTCGAATAAACAATGAAGTAAATGATGACAATCATCTAGTGATCCGTCGACTAGAGGAAGGAAATTTGGTTACACTTGAGGAGTACCCGTCCAACCGAAGCATCCATTTAATCTTCCCTAGACATGAAGGAGCACCCCCCTGCCAAACACAGCTTTACAAAACACCGCCCAGTCAGATTCATGAGCACAACAGTGTAGTTGGACATCTATAGAAGAAGTTGAAACTAACCGACAAGTTGTTGAAACAAAACCGACAAACAAAACATTTAACGAAAATGAAAGCTTCATTGAGACTAGCTGTGGACAAAGAGATACACAGAATATCCCACTACCCCCACCACCGCCACCTCCCGAAGGAGAAACCGACGCCGAAACGGGGCACGGTTCAGCACACATTCCCCTCTATGAGGGTGACGAAGACCTCATATGACATTGGTTCGTCTGTGAGTTGACATGGGAGGCCAATCAAGTTACAAATGAAGATAGACAAATGACACAGTTCACAGGTGCACTACGCAAAAGAGCATTAACTTGGTATATGACCTATACTGAAAGAACACCCAATGCATCCAAAGTAGATATTAAGCAACAATTTCTGTCCTTCTCCAAAACACTAGATGCAAAGCATCTGGCAGTGAAAAAACTCAAGTCTGTAGTTTAGAAACCAACAGAAACCGTTCGAGACTATGATAAAAGAAGGAAAGACCTTTTGAGTCAAATAGACTGTATCATTGATGAACAACTACTGATTCAATGGTTTCTTGCAGGACTGTCCCAAAAAAATACGATGACACATAAGCCTCGATACATTTAAAACGTATGAAGAAGCATTGAAAAAAGCTCTATAGGTCAAGATGGATGAGGACTACCCAACATACCCTACTATCTGCGCACGAATTGAAGAACAATTAGAAATCATGCAGAAATCCCTATGAGAACCGAACCTCAAGGGTCAGGAAATTTGGTGCACAAAATGTTCTATAGCCGACCATACCAAAGATTATCGACATGATGCAAGTTGACAAGATGTCCTCTTTGTTCAGACAAAATGATTTTATGATATCTATCAGGAGCATGGAGATCATACGACAAAAGATTGCCCATAGAACATGAAGAATGGAAAAACTTCTTGGTGTGCGATCTATGAAGTTAAGAGCCATGCGACAGCCGATTGCTACCTGAACCTTAAGAATCAACAAAACCATCAGGTAGTATACCAAACAAACGTCGTGGCCTAGAACAATGATAATGTCTCAAATGAACAAAACGAACCAAACAATCAACAATATGAAGGCTGCAGATACGAACACCGATTCGACAACCGTTGTGGAGGATTTGGAGGTCGAGGGCGATTCTCTGGAAATCATGACAATCGACCACGACGATTAATTCAATACTTCAGATGCTATAAAGAAGGACACCGATATGTGGATTGCCCATACAAAGACAGAACCGACCTAAAATTTTGTACTAGTTGTGGTGTGAGCGACCACTCATTGGAAGATTGTCCCACCATGCTTGACAAAAGTAATAAAAAGAAGAATGTTAATGTCTTGTCTTGTGTTCAAAAAAGTGATATAATTCACACAGAGAACCTACACATAGTAACTAGACAAGGAACGAAAATTGGAAGCGACAATCCAAGAATAAGCAAGGTTAAAGATAAAAATGAATATCCTAACCCTATAAAGCAAAAAAAATTGTATAACGATGCATCGATCATGTTTCAAGAATTTTCTAGACAAGAAGATGTTGACGACAATTTACAGAACACACTTCACGAACTATTAAACTTAATACATAAAGATAAGTCGGTGGCACAATTCATCGACCTACTGCACAATATTAAAAACAAAAACGACATAGATAAACAGACTAGGAGTATATGCATCTATTGTAGCTGCAACTTTTCCCAAATTTCTTAAAATTTTGGACCCTCCTTGTTGATTTTGTTGAAGGCCATTTGTTCCTACTCCGCTACATGTTTGGATTGTTTGAGGCCAGTTTTTCTTGCTATTCGGGATTTCGTTTGGGTCTGTGCATGTTGTGGACTATATGGCTTAGCCGGGTTTACGATGTTTTATCTTTGAAGTTTAAAGTGGGTTTTTTAGTGTCGTTCTTTCAGAAGTCAGTTAGACATGGTGCTGATAATTAAATTCTTTCGTTGAACCCAGGTTCTATTTTGAAAAAAACCTTGCTTTGTGATTTTTCGAAAAATGTTTTGACTTGGATTAGAGGACGAAGGCTGATTGAGATCTGCTGTTGCGTCCCCAAAATAGGCTAACTGCTCGTCGGACTATTTGTCTTTTCGCCGATGTTGACTAGTTTGCAGGTTTTCTTGACCTTTTAACTTCCACCGTTGTGGCTGTGTAGATCACTAACTATCCGATCCCTAGAGAGGATCTGACCCTCGACGTTTTATCGCGCCAATCTTGGTTCGTGTGCCGAAACCCCTAGATTGTAGGTTACCCGCCATTGCGGCTGCATAGCCCGCTAATGAACCGATGTCAAGTGTTTCGATCCACCAATGGGGGTTTTTATATGCCCGTTTCTTAATCGTTTTCTAGCTGATGTTATGAGATCATATTTGTTTTGTAAGAGACATGTGTGCCTTATTTTGGGTTGAAATTTACACATAAGAACCTAGCTTGGGTTTTTTCTTCTTTAGTACTCATTTTATTAATATTATGGTTTATGTTTATTAAAGATAGTCGAAATAAATGATGAATTCTCATTTGATCGTAGATAGACACGACAGTTTTTCTCAGATCCCTTTGAATATTATTGCGGTGAAGAAGATGCAGTTGGAGGACAAAGCATGTTAAAGCATAAGGTGGTAGAGTCGTTGCTCGAAGAAGAAAATTATAAGGATCTGAGGAGGGACCGAGGAATGGTAGAGCGTAATCCTTAGAGAACAAAAGCCCAGGCTTGGGCATTTCGTCAGTTACCTAGCTATGCCCATTTTTTTTATGAAAGTCTTCATTTGAAACGTAACATGGAATCATGAGCATTCGCTAAATGACAAGACTGGAGATCGAAATGGTCGTGGGGAAACCAAAAAGTTTTGAGCGGTTTCTTGTATAAATATAGAGAGGAAAGAGTTAGGAGGGGGATTTTTCTGGGAGAGACTTGTGAACTACTTGTTGTAAGAGGAACTATTTCATTTTGCAATAATAAAATTACAATTTTTCCTGTTGGAGAAAGTGCTGTGTGGAATGTTCAAATGTGATGAAATGAACAATGTTGAAGGGGAACTATTTCGTTTTCAGCTGTGTTTCATTTACTGTGAGATCATTCTAACTTTTTGAATCTATGTTCTTATATGAATGTTCTCTGGTTTATTTTGTGATAATTTCCACTATGAGTAATGAATGTTTTAACAGATGATGAGCTACCTTGTTATGCATATCTTTATTCATGTTTATGTGTTTTGATCCCGAGAACAGCTATCTATGATTTATCTTAACATATGAACAGTATTACATTAGTCATTGATTGATAATCTTGCTCCCTAGGGATAGCTTAGCTAGTATTGCTTTTTTTTAGTTGTGTGTGATTTAGATGCGAGAGAGTCTAAGACGAGAGGTAAGAACTTGCGCATCACATTGTGACCAATCCTCGTGTTCTTCATCAATCTGCATCTTAGATAGGCACTTACATATCATACTTAAAGTCAAAATTACAAAAATATACACGATGGACCAGGCCACAACCGGTAAAACCCTTTGTTTTTGTTACTTGACCTATGGTAGTCAGACCGCAAACCGAATGGATTCCCTATACCAAACAATCATGGGCTAGTTGGGAACATTGACTGGGGTTAATCCCTTGCTGTTGTTGCCTATGAATTTCCAGGCCTCAATAGTTTCTGGTGCTAGAAGGAGGGCCACCAGTGCATGGATGGCTGGGGAAATCCATTTCCTTGAAGTTACTCCACCAGTGATAGTTTTGAAAGCAATTTATTTCTTGATTCTAATACTAAAGAGAATAGAGAACATTTGTTTTCTGTGCACAACCAAGTAGTCAATGAATTGAGAAGACACACACGGGCTTATGTAAAGAGTATTGGAGGATTACCCACTATCCCTGATTTACCCCGAAGAGAATATAAGAAGAAATATCGTCCCATCTTGGAAGATTTAGCGTTGGTTGGAGATTTGGAAGAGTTAGTAGAAGCAGCATTACAGGAAGTTGTTCAGCCTTTGAATCAAGTAGGCCCAAACACACCTTACTGTTCTCCCGTGCATAATCTCGTTCCTTCACCTCTTCACTCTCCACCCGGACTAATGGTAGGCGTTAATGGCAATCAACCACTTAACCCACCAAATCCACCACCGGCTTGGAAAGCAAGATCACCCTTGAACTTAACACCTCTGTTGCATGACTTACCTCAAGCTTTTGAAAAGATGTTGCCCAAGTTTGATCCAAATGATAAGATGTTAGTAGATGACCATTTACAAAGTTTTTATTTGGAAATAGAAGGATTGAGGGTTAGGGAACATGAGGATGTCGTTTGTAGACTTTTTCCGCATACCCTTAAAGGAGCAGCAGCATCATGGTATTTTGGTTTGCCTGCAAACTCTATCCCAGACTGGGATACCTTTGAAAGGATTTTCAGAAGTAAATATGCAACCCAAAAAACTCATGCGGCTCTCATAAAAGGACTGTGCCCCTTAAAGAAAGAAAGAAAAGAGAAGGTGCATAGTTTTACCCAAATATTTGCTGCTTATCTTATGAATTTTTCTGAAGCTGACAAACCCTTGGATAAAGTTCTGATTGAGTATTATACTTCAGCTCTAGGACCCAAGTTGGCATGTTTTCCAAAATGAAATCCAAACCTACGCTAGTAGAGACTTATGAAGAAGCCGAAAGAGTGGAGGTTGAAAAGGAAAGCATCGAAGACTATCCTGAGCAACCGAGAGAAAAAATTGTTGGGAGGAAAGCTTTGTTATTTACTAAGCCTAAAGAGGAGCAATCACCAGACTTTGAAGGAATGGAAAAGATGATGCAGAAGCTCTCTAACAGAATAATAGACTTGGAAAAGGAAAAGGAAGCCCAAAAGTTTTATAAGCCTTATTACAAGAAAAGGGAAGATAACAATCAATCCCAACCCCCTCCGCACGACCGTGCATTGATGAACTTAACGGAGTTGGGGATGGATAACTTTTGCACTTTTCACCAACAACCCCATTCTGAAAATAATTGTCCTCAATAGATAAATTCAATGACGTTGGTTATGAATCACATGTTGGATTCCAAATTAACCGAGGATAATGATGAAGAAGGGAAAGACAACAATAAATCAACAGAAAAACAAGAGGATGAGGCCATGGTTTTATGGGACTGTGTATCGTTGTTTGATGCCGAGGAAGAAAACGATCTGAGACATGAAGATATCCTAGAAACACATGTAACGATGAGAAGCCAGGGGTTGATTAAGGAAAACAGTCTTATGCTCCCAAAGATTAAGAAACTTCAAAAGAATGTTAAGAAATTTCAAAAAAACTCCTTCGCTAATAAAATTCTAGAATTTACCCCCACCAGTCAAAATCCAAGGCAGATCAACATGCCTACTAAACCCATTGAAGAGAAAATAAATAATGTTAAAACGAATCTCACAGAACATAAGATGGATTATGACATCGTGGAGGATATCAAAAGGGTAAGGGAAAATATCTTGTTATTTGAGATGTGCAATGTGTCATAGCAGAAAGAAAAGTTATTGAAAGCACTTGAAATATCAGAGGAGAAACTTCCCATTAACAATCAGCCCCAAGAAGAAGAAATTAGTGAAGCAAGTGTGGGAGGTAAGCCTAAATGCAAGACTCCACCTTTTCTCCTGACTTTTGAAATTTTCAACCATAATCTGCACAACTGTCTAGAGGGGCATCAGTCAACGTTATGCCACTGTCGATATGTAAAAAAATAAATGGACAACCTAAACCATCTACCTGGAGGGTCATTCAGTTGGATAGAATGAATGTGAAGGTAATTGGGGAAATGGAGGATCTCATTTGCTTATCTTCAAATGATAAGGTATGTCAATTCATTGACATTGTGGTAGCTAACATACCTGAAGCTTATGGACTTGTTTTGAGCAAAGATTGGTCGACAAATCTGAGTGGATATTTTGCCTTGGACTGGTCACATCTGTGGCTACCTTATAAAGGAATTCCAAATCAAATTAAAGTTTTAAGAGAGCCACACATGAAACATAATGTTACTCAGTTTGAAGAAAAAAATGAACCAGTGAATTCTATTTTGGGAAATTACTTTATTGAGCTAGAACTAGGAAACTATCAAGCGGAAGAAGCCATCAATACATCAAATGCTCAGCCTGATCTCCTTTGTTTTTCACAGGCTGATGAAATCGATTGTAAAATAGTAGACTTAGCTGTAGATGTAGATGTTGTTTCACGCACAGTAGTGGTAAGCGATTTTTGGACGCTTTTCTTTGATGGGTCTAAAAATTTGGAGGGGTCAGGAGCCGGCTGTGTCCTGATTGATCCTAAGAAAAATAAACATTTTCTTTCATGTAGGTTAGAGTTTCAATGCACCAATAACATAACCGAATATGAAGCACTAGTTCAGGGACTAAGAAAAGCAATTGAAATAAAGGTAGAAAATCTGAAAGTATATGGGGATTCTGAAATAATTGTAAAACAAATTCGAAATCAAATACATTGTATTTCTCCTCATTTAAAAGCTTATCAAAATGAAGTATGGGATCTGCTTAAATATTTCCATGCATTTAACATTGTATCGATTCCTAGACTTAAGAATACGACATCTGACTTGTTGGCCACCTCAGCTGCTAGGCTTGTGCCCTCTAATAATCGGTGTTCTATTGAATTGGTTTTCAGGCCTTCGGTTCTAGATATGATTACCAATCTATGAGTTTTTGATGATGATCAACAGATTCTAGAATGCCTGACAAATGACGAGACCTTCAAAGGGGCGATTATTGATGATGAAAAACATCAAGCCGAGCTAAAATTTAATAATTTTATTCCTAAAGGAGTCAGGACTTTAGAGCGAATGTTTGATCTAAATGAGAAATTCAGAAGGCCAGTGAATGTGAAGACTCATAGCTCGTCTCTACAGTTCGAGTTAATTAATTTAGGGACTGAAATTGAGCCTAAATATGTGAATTTGGGAAAATGTTGCTCTCCAAGTGAAAGAAATAAGTTCATCAGTCCGTTCAAACAATATAAAGATGTTTTCGCCTGGACGTATGAATATTTGAAGACATATGACACCAATATTATCTAGCATGTTATCCCCATAAGATCCGGGGTCAAGCCCTATCAACAGCCTTTAAGGAAAATGCATCCAAAACCAGAGCCCCTAATTTAGAATGAAGTAAAGAAGTTGTTGGATGCTAGAATTATCTTCAAAGTTAGATACTCAGAACGGGTTTCAAATCTGGTACCAGTAAGGAAGAAATCCAGAGAAATTAGACTATGTGTGGATTTCAGAAACTTAAATCACGCTTCGGAGAAAGACAATTATCCTGTCCCACCCATGGAACAGATATTGCAAATGGTTTCGGGTTTTGAATTATTTTCTTTATTAGATGGATTCTCAGGCTACAATCAAGTGTTAGTAGCTGAAGAAGACTGACTTAAAACTACATTCAGAACCAGATGGGGGACTTTTGCTTACATAAGGATGCCCTTTGGACTCATAAACGCTGGAGCTACTTTCCAGAGGGCTATGGACATAGCTTTCCACGGTCTGATTGGCCGCAGTGCTGTAGTATACCTTGATGACATCACAATATTCTTAAAGAAAAGGGAGGAACACACATTCCATCTAAAACAGATTTTTGAACGCTGCTAAAAATATGGTATCTCATTAAACCCCAAGAAGTGCGTGTTTGCCGTTACCGAGGGTAAGTTACTGGGTCATGTGGTTTCTAAGAAGGGGATCTCCATATACCTAGAGAGGATCAAAGCTATTGAACAGATTCCCTTACCCCATAATAAAAAGGTCATGCAATCATTTACGGGGACAATAAATTTTGTGCGAAGGTTTGTGCCAGATTTCGCTCAAATTGTTAAACCTTTGTAGCAAATGGTAAAGCAAAGTGTACAATTCAAATGGAATGATGCAGAGAAGAATGCATTTAGTAAAATAAAGACAGCTGTTGCGCATGCACCCTCCCTCAAAAGTCCAGATTTTGAGAAAGATTTTATTTTATACACTTTCGCATCTGACGATTCACTAGTAGCGGTGCTTACCCAGGAGGAAGATGGGGGAGATGATTTCCCCATATCATTTATGAGCATTGGTATGCAAGGGTCCGAATTGAATTACCCAGCTGTGGATAAACAAGATTACGCAATGTTCAAAGCGGTAAAACAATTCAGACCATATATACTTAAGAACCAGACAAAGGTAATAGTTCCACACCCACGGGGACTTCACTTAGTGAAACTCTCACATAGCACGTGCGATCGTGGGATATTAAAGAATACCCTTAATTTCGAGAGATATTGACCCAAAATATTTTTCTAGAAACCCCCTCCCAATACTTAAAACCTCCTCCCCACACCTTTTTATACCTCAATCCTTATAAACCACCCTACCCACCTCCACCTTAAACCCCTCATCCCCTCAATACTTGCAATATATTGGTTCGACTTTTGATAATTTTAAAACCCACAATATGAACTAACGTGATAGGATATTGGTCAACAAGTGAAGCCCTCGTGTCCACACCCAACTGTGAGGTCTCTTTTCGTACAAAAGGAGTTAGGAGAAAGAAGAGGCAATTGGGTAATAGCTCTACAGGAGTATGACCTCAAATTCAAGCCAACCTCCATAGTTAAAGGGAAAGGATTGTGCAAACTAATGACTGAAAGTAAAGACAATGAAGAACATGACTGGGAAGACGAAGCTGAGTTACATTTGATGGATGTATGCCCTCTTTTCATAGCTCCAGACTCCTGGTATTGAGACCTTGTGTATTACCTTCAGGAGGGATTGTTACTGGAACATTGGAATTCTAAGCAAAGAAGATAACTGCATCTTAAATTAGCTGCATACCAGATTGTTGAAGGAATATTATTCAGAAAGAATTATGATGGAGTTCTTCTTAGATGCTTAGAGAAAGAAGATGCAAAGAAGGTCATGACAGACTTACATGATGGGCCTGCTGGAGGACATTTTTCTGGGGATACAACAGCCCATAAAATTCTCAGACCCAGATACTATTGGCCCACACTATTCAAAGATGTACATGCCCATGTCAGAAAGTGCGACATCTGTCAAAGGTGTGGTGGAAGACAAGTTAAAGCAACAGGACCATTAAAGCCTGTGATGATAACAAAACCTTTTGAGCAATGGGGGATGGATATCATTGGAGAGATAAAGCCAAACTCTTCCTTGCAACACAAGTATATTCTGACGGCAACCGATTACTTCACTCATTGGGTCGAAGCCATTCCGTTGCATAAAGTGAATGAAGATGCGGTCATGGACTTCTTGCAATATCATATTATGACTAGGTTTGGAGTTCCAATTTCTCTAGTTTTCGATAATGCTACTTATTTTTCTTCTATTAGATTAAATGCATTTGCTCATGAAAAAGGAATTAAGTTGCATTACTCTGCAAACTATTATCCACAAGGAAATGGTTTGGCTAAATCTATGAACAAGAATCTGATTAGAATCTTAAAAAAGGCTGTGATAGAAAACTAGAGAAGTTGGCATTCAACATTACCAAATGCTCTTTGGGAAGATAGGGTCACCCCCAAGACTTCATTAGGTGTGTCCCCATATACCCTTGTTTATGGAAAAGAGGCCATTCTACCCCCCAGTATCATGCTACCCTCTTCCATAATAGCTCCAGAATCAAGGGGATCCAATAATGAAGTCTTGCAGATGAGGATACATAATCTTTTGAAGGTAGAGGAATCTAGATCCAATGCCAGAGAATGTTTTAAACAACAACATGAGGTAGTGAAGAGGTGGTTTGATAAGCACAAAGCTGGGACAAAAGAATTTGAAGTAGGAGATTTGGTTCTTAAGTGGGATCACCCTCATGATGAGAAGGGAAAGCACATGAAATTTCAACAGTTATGGGTAGGCCCTTTCCAGATTGCGGTGAAGCTTGGCCCCTCAACCTATAAGTTGCAGGATTTGCAGGGATGGGAGGAGAACTTACCAGTAAATGGTTTAGTTCTTAAACCTTATTTTTCTTGATTTTGTTTTATTTTGTACATAAATAATTGACTTGTTTTGCCATTTTGAGTTGTTCTTTTCCTGTTTGTTTAGTGTAGTTTTCTTCTGATTCCAATAAAGGAAGCCAACTTTTGGTTGCATTGAGAGCATCAGAGCCCTTGATAAATTGAGATTCTTTAGGCATTATACTGTGTCTTATTGTTTGAATCTGATGGAATTTCTTCTAGTAAGTAGTTTTCCTAAGTGTCTATGAACACATTGAGGTCGAGTGTAATCCCTGAAATAACTCAGAATCAAAAGTCTGGAATACTATTTTGAGGCTCCATCCATTTCACATCTAAAACATCCTAGGGGGTGACAACAAAAGACCCATAGAAAGGGGAGCAGGGTAAACAGTATATTATATCTAAATGATCCCATGCCAAAAAAATAGAAAGCTAAAAGGCTAATAAGAGTCAAAACTCCTAAGAAAGCAATATTCATCGAAACCAAGTACTGAATTATATGAGTACAGATTGCCAAAATTTCTTCTTCGTCTGTGAGCTGAAAATTAAATGCATCTCTCACACAAAAGGACACTATGGATAGAAGAGCCTGAATAAAATTCAGAAGAAAAGGCAAGAGGAGGACTCAAAAGGACATAAAGTCCATAAACAGAAAATGCCAAGTGGCATGGGAATGGGGAACAAACGAATATTTCTATTTACCATGTGTTACAATCCTGTGGCATCTAAGCTGGAAGCTACCCAAAGACAAAGTTAAAATGAAATCCGCCTACTTAGCCTCACAAGAGTTATCCAGACTTTGAATATTTTGGTGTTCCCTTTTCCAAAAATGGACTATCATTAATGATTACAAGTACATTCGACAAGATGGGAATCCAGACATTTAGAAGAATTCAACATGTCGGTTTTACTGCTAAACAGTCTGTTGCTTAAGGAGGAGTTTATTCACAGATCTGGGTTCACCAGTGAGCCGCCAATTGTTGCAGCTACAACTTTTCCCAAATTTCTTAAAATTTTGGACCCTCCTTGTTGATTTTGTTGAAGGCCATTTGTTCCTACTCCACTACATGTTTGGATTGTTTGGGGCCAGTTTTTCTTGCTATTCGGGATTTCGTTTGGGTCTGTGCATGTTGTGGACTATATGGCTCAGCCGGTTTTACGATGTTTTATCTTTGAAGTTTAAAGTGGGTTTTTCAGTGCAATTCTTTCGAAAGTCAGTTAGACATGGTGCTAATAATTAAAGTCTTTCGTTGAACCCGGGTTCTATTTTGAAAAAGACCTTGCTTTGTGATTTTTTGAAAAATGTTTTGACTTGGATCGGAGGACGAAGGCTGATTGAGATCCGCCGTTGCAGCCCCAAAATACACTAACTGCCCGTCGGACTGTTTGTCTTTTCGCCGATGTCCTGTTCTTTGTTTCTCCGATGTTGAATAGTCTGCGGGTTTTCTTGACCTTTTAACTTCCACCATTGCGGCTGTGTAGATCACTAACTATCTGATGCCTAGAGAGGATCCGACCCTCGACATTTTATCATGCGAAATCTTGGTTCATGTGCCGGAACCCCTAGATTGTAGGTTACCCGCCGTTGCGGCTACGTAGCCCGCTAATGAACTGATGTCAAGTGTTCCGATCCACCGATGGGGGTTTTTATATGCCCGTTTCTTAATTGTTTTCCCATTGATTGTTATGAGATCGTATTTGTTTTGTAAGAGACCCGTGTGCCTTGTTTTGGGTTGAAATTTGCACATAAAAACCTAGCTCTAGATTTTTCTTCTTTAGTACTCATTTTATTAATATTATGGTTTATGTTTATTAAAGATAGTCAGAATAAATGACGAATTCTCGTTTGATCGCAGACAGACATGGCGGTTTTTCTCAGATCCCTTTGAATATTATTGCGGCGAAGAAGATGCTATTGGAGGACAAAGCATGTTAAAGCATAAGGCGGCAAAGTCGTTGCTCGAGGAAGAAAATTATAAGGATTTGAGGAGGGACCGAGGAATGGTAGAGCGTAATCGTTAGAGAACAAAAGCCCAGGCTTGGGCATTTCGTTAGTTACCTAGCTATGCCCTTTTTATATATATAAAAGTCTTTATTTGAAACGTAACATGGAATCATGAGCATTCGCTAAATGACAAGACTGGAGATCGAAACGGTTGTGGGGAAACTGAAAAATTTTGAGCGGTTTCTTGTATAAATATAGAGAGGAAAGAGTGAGGAGGGGGCTTTTTCCGGGAGAGACTTGTGAACTACTTGTTGTAAGAGGAACTATTTTGTTTTGCAAAAATAAAATTACAATTTTGCCTGTTGGAGAAAGTGCTGTGTGGAATGTTCAAATGTGATGAAATGAACAATGTGGAAGGGGAATTATTTCGTTTTCAGCTGTGTTTCATTAACTGTGAGATGGTTCTAACTTTCTAAACCTATGTTCTTATATGAATGTTCTCCGGTTTATTTTGTGATAATTTCCACTATGAGTAATGAATGTTTTAACAAATGACGAGCTACCTTGTTATGCATATCTTTATTCATGTTTATGTGTTTTGATCCTGAGAATAACTATCTGTGATTTATCTTAACATATGAACAATATTACAGTACTCATTAATTAATAATCTTGCTCCCTATCTATGATTTATCTTAACATATGAACAATATTACATTACTCATTAATTGATAATCTTGCTCACTAGGGACAGCTTAGCTAGTATTGTTTTTTTTGAAGCACTCATTCTCAGATTTCCAAACTGGTTGATCAAATTCCATGTACATATTGATGATTTAGGCCTAGCAATAGGTGCAATTTTGACACAACCTGGGGAAGATGGAATGGATTACCAAATCATATATAGCAGCAAAAAATTAAACAAGGCAAAACTCAACTACTCAACGACAGATAGGGAGGCATTAGGTATGGTCTTTGCACTTCAAAAGTATCGACTATACCTACTAGCTAACCCCTTCATATTCTATATCAATCACCAAGCACTAAAATACCTCATCAACAAACCTTTGCACCATGGGAGAATCTATAGTTGGCTATTACTGTTCCAAAATTTGAATTCGAAGTAATAGTTCGACCATGACGACTGAATGTCGGACCCGATCACTTGTCGAGAATTCACACCTGGGAGGAACTGACAGGAGTCGAAGATGACCTGTCGGATGCACATTTATTTCAAATAGAAGCTGTTCCCGCAGAATTAGAAGAAATAGCACAATTCTTGGAGAATGGTCAAGCACCGGATGGAATGAGCATGAAAAAGAAACAAATTTTAGCCATGAAAGCTGCACCATATAGCCTCATTAATGGATTCTTATATAAAATGGGTTTGGACGAAGTACTTCGTCAATGTGTGTTAGAACATGAACAAGAAAACTTTATGCATGAAGCACACTATGGACTGACAGGAGGACACTTTCAGTCGGATACAACGGCCAAGAAAATGCAACAGTCAGGGCTATGGTGGCTGACACTGTACAAATACTGTAAAAAGTTTGTTAGAAAATTTGATCGTTGCAAACGTCTAGGTCGACCGTTACCTAGTACAAAGATGCCTTTGATATCAGTAAACCCAAGTTCAACATTCGAAATTTGGGCCATCTACTTCATAGGACCATTCCCAGTGCCAACAAAAAGAACAAGTGCAAGGTACATCATAACAGTAGTAGAATATGTCACTAAATGGGCAGAAGCAGAACCTGTCGATACCTGTTCTAGTGAGGTAGCTACTAAATTCATATATGAAAATATTATCACTAGGTTTGGCTGCCATCTAGCTTTAATCAGTGACCAAGGTTCACACTACATCAATAAAACAATCACAACACTAACATAACATTTCAAAATCGACTGTTATACCTAAATCCTATCACCATCATCTGATAAGACCCTTAGCTTCCATGTTTGCCCTTAATCCCAACACTTAGAGTGGAAACTTGCTCTTTGTCAATTTTACTTGAAAAAACTAGCACCGTGCTTGCCCTGTGGCTGATGAGCGGTACCTTTCTCAGCACCGCTTGTATCCTGTTTTAGAGAAGCAGTGCCACTGCCTATGGTCTTTGGTCTAGAAGCGGTTCTCATCTAAACCATTGTCATAAGGGAAGAAAAGCGGTACACTGGGTAAAATGGGAAAAAGAGAAGTTTCTCGAGGCTTCTAGAACTTGAGCCTCGTGTCTTCTCTTATCCCTATCATTATGGGTTAGTTTGAGCTCGAGATCCCCCATGGTAGGATCTTGGAGCCACCTCACCCACAATTCTCTCAACTATTCCTATCCATTGAGCATTATAAATACAAGCTGATATCCATAGTTGAGGGGGAGAACTATAGAGGTATTGTTATGATGTTGTATTGACTACCTAGTCCAAGTCATTGGAGATCATAGAGAGAAAAGTTGGAGCTTATGGCGATGAAGTGTTTGTCTCATGGAGGGGCTCATTGACACTAAGGCAACGGTTGTAAGCTTCTCCCTACATTCTTAATGCAAAGCTGATTTCTGTCCCACATTACTGTTGTTTTGATTTCACATGTACATGTTGTTAGATTCCTTAGTCACTAACATGGATAGGTAGATGATTTTCTAGTAGCTTTGATGTGTTTGCAGGTATAGAGGTTCACAATCGAAGTAGTATTCCAGGTGTCTGCAGCATTCAGGGAAGGTCTTCATCATTTGTCGCTCACTCATTTGTTCTGGATCTGAACCATTCAGACCAAAGGAACAACTTCTGTCCACAGAAGGTGCAATATTTCGACAACAAATCTGGCGACTCTGCTGGGGAACAGTGCAAATCTCAGTTGATCTGAGCTTCCTCAGTTCTTGAACTCTTGTTTGAATCCAGGCTCCATCTCCAACTCTCTTTAGTGAGATTTACCATCTGAATTAGTGGATTTTGGTTTGAAACTTTCAGATCTGTTCAGTTCTGAACTATTTCGACTTTATTTGCTCTTTTTTACTGTCAATCTATAAAATTTTGCCTTGATCTGATCAATTTCTAACTTGATTTTTCGTTCTACTTGTGTTTTGGATCTATTCAGCGAACCGCACATGTGCTTTTGGCAAGAAGCGGTGCCACCACCTAAACTCTGTTAACCATAAGCGGTGCCACCGCCTGAGTCTCGTTATCCAAAAGCGATGCTCGTCCAGAACCGCTCTATCAAGACCCCTCCAGGGCGGTGCCAGGTAGGCCTTGTTCCAGAACTAGTTTTTCATCATTTTTTACAAAAAATTGAGTTCGTTTGCTTTCAGCCCTGCACTGACAGGCTTGTGTGTTAGAATCTGAATGCTCATGGTTGGAAATTCTGCGGTAAAAGATTGGTTTAATGGAAGAATTCAAAAGCTAGACTAGGCTTGTTGATTATTCATTTCCTTCTGTGCTTGTTGGTTGTGATTGTGAAAGGATTTTTTGTTGTTGTTGAAAGCATAGGTCTTTGTGAACCCTCTTTTCGTTTCTTTTATAAAGACTGAAAGAAAAACCATTTGATTAGCATCTTGATTTCATTTTTGTTTCCATAGAAGACTTCTTTTTGCTTGTAAAAAAGATTTTTTTTTGACTGAGATTAGGTTATTATCATTATTGAGCATAAGGCATTGGATCTCTGATTAGCCTCACAATCTTTCAGGTTCTCCATGTTCTTTTGTCTCTCTTGCATTAGTACTATCTCACCAAAAGAAAAAATATTGTATTTTTAAGTTAGATCTATCTATGTTTTAAGAAAAATTGAAAAATAGAGTGCATATGCATGTAGAGAGCTTCGTGTTTTTCTTTTAAGAAAAGAGACTCTTCCCCTTTTGATTGCTTTCAGAAAAGGAAAATGAGTTTGGAATGTGTCGCTTGTCTTTGATTTTGATTTGTTCAATATAGTTGTTTGGGAATTTTTGTCTCTAAAAAGAAAATAAAATACTCTCTTTCCCTCCCATAGGTAGGCATACCAAGAACGGTAAAGTGAAATATTTG
The DNA here is from genome assembly GCA_001517045.1 of Pseudotsuga menziesii. Classification (NCBI taxonomy): domain Eukaryota; kingdom Viridiplantae; phylum Streptophyta; class Pinopsida; order Pinales; family Pinaceae; genus Pseudotsuga; species Pseudotsuga menziesii. The sequence goes on from LPNX011146496.1 coordinate 730,690, forward strand.
CATCTACATACTGCATGGTTTTACTTTTTCTGTCAAAATTCCATGCATTCACCTAACCATCCACTTTAAAATTAACGTTAGTTATAGGTTAAAATTTACATAGCAATTTTAGTGATAGGCTAGAGACGTGTTTGGGCATCGTTAAGCGTAGGAGCTGTCGTTACTCATCTGCATTACATCTCAAGACTCACGCAGTTCTTCCACGTACCGTCGGTATATCGAACGACCGTTCACGTACCCTTGAGGTATATAGAAAGGAACTTCACGTACTCGAATGTATATAGGAAGGCCCCTTGTGAATGGTTATGCATTAGCCAACACTACTACTGATTTGAGCTCCCATGTACCTTGCGTATATTGGGAGACCCCACTAGGATACCTTATCTATCTGAGAAAACCCCTTTGGCTGTCTTGCTTGGAGCCATACACCGAAAACAACATTTAGGGAGATTACTACGCATGTACCCTTGAGGTATATCGTGAGTGGCACCTTCTTGACAATCTTGGTGAGAGACCTGACTATTTGAATTCCTCCTGTCATTCAAGTTTGCTTGTTTGGCCTATAGCTTGAGTAGGGAAATTTTTGGTGTGTTTTGTAGTTTTGAGACCCTAGGTTAGATAGGAGCTGTACAAATTGGTTGAGCTAAGATAGTCCAGAAGAGTATGGGGATTGCCGCCTGATTTTATTCCTGTTTCAAGAGAAAATCCTATGGAAGCTATCGACCAAGGAGCTGCTACCAACTCCCAAGTGGGAGAAGATGTGGTTGCAGAAAGCAAAGGACCATATCCTTCACACTCACCTCCCTTGGTCCGACAACCTTCTCGGGGTAATACTTCATTACATTCTCCCACAGAAGGTCATGTTGATGATACTACCCATCTAGATTATGGTCCTAATGCTCCATTTTGGGACACTTCTATAGGACAAGTCATTGCCTCATTTGGCACTCGTTTAAAATTTTCTGAAGAAGTTTCACCAAATGAAGAAGAGCGTAGACAATACCAGGCAGCTATTTTCCATGCATAAGAAATTGAAAAGAAAATAGATGACATATTGGGCACACCATCATGTTCCGCTGCTGTTCCTGTGGGATATCGTTCACTTGTCGATTCTTTGACTCCACACAATCTAGGTCAAACTTCCAACCCCACCGCCTCCCATATTATGTCTGTTCCCAATCCTCCCGGGTATTCCACACATGGGGCTCAACATTCAATTCTTATTTCATTAATACCTTCTAGTACCGGGGGTAAACCCCTGGCACGACCTACGTTATTTGTCACCAGAATTGTACCTAGTCAAGGACAGACCTCTAGTATAGAGTAATCTATAGTTTATGTCCCTCCTACCCACACAAATGTGGTTAACCCCCCATCCAGTTCAGGTCAGCCCTTAGGGGCACAACCTGTAACCAATCAAACCTCTTGGGGGTATGGTTACACATCAAATCAAGTACCTATAGGAAACATTAATTATCCACCCAACCCTACAGGAATGCCTTATGCTAGAATTCCATATCTTAGTAATACTTTCACACCATGGGGGCGACATAGCTAGTCCTACATGCCAGCTATGGGAGGGATACCTATACATACTGCGGGAGGTGCCAGAGGACCGCCTTATCAAGGTCCTCCCCCTGGGGGGCCTAATGGTCCTGATGGTCCTTGGGGGGCTAGTGGCTTCCCTCCTAATGGCCCTGAAGGGTCTGGTGGCCCTCCTCCTAGTGGTTCCATAGGCTTCGAAGGTTTACCTCCTAGGGGTCCTGGAGGCTCTGGTGGTCCTCCTCCTGGTGGTCCCAAAGGCCCTGGTGGTCCTCCTCCCAGAGGCCCCAGTGGTCCTAATGGTCCTAATTCCAGAAATCAACCCCCTGCGGGTGGATCTTCCACTAGTTCTTCATCACAACAACCTGTCTATCAGTCTACTTACGGTCCTACTGGTACTTATATGCCATATCAATATTACCAGTATGTGCAACCTAATCGTCAGTTACCTTTCCTAGCAACTTTGGCCTTGCTTGATTTGTCCAAGTTGATTAATGACCCCATTCGACATAACCCCTTGTGGCCTCCCATTCTGGTAAAGTTACCATCGGACATTCCAAAGTTCGATGGGAAGCAGGGAGATGATTCGAAAAACCATGTCATAACATTCCATTTGTGGTGTTCTTCAATCTCCCTTATGGATGATTCCATTCATTTAAGACTCTTTCAATGAAATTTGACTAGTACAGCTACGAAATGGTACATTAAACTTCTATAACATTCATTTGTGGATTTTGGCTCATTGGCAATCATATTTCTTAAACACTTTCAGCTTCCTATCCATTATGAAACGGGCATTGATCTCTTAACTTCTCCACGACAGAACACCTCCACCCACATATCCGATGATATCCATGAGTGGAGAAGGTGGAGAAGACTTATTAAGGCTCCTATCTCGGATCAATTATTAGCTGATTAGTTTACTAAATATTTGTTGCCTCCGATCGCCCAAGATGTGGCTATGGGCGGTGTCACTACTGAAGAGCAAGCCATTAGTCGAGCTCAATATCTGGAATTGGTCTATTCCCAGTCTGAAAATTTGTATGGCTTGATCCCTCAAGCTCCTCACCCAAGCAACGATCCTGTAAAGCCACCAGCAGAAGTCCTGGTTGATGGGATTGTTGGTTCAATCGAGTCCCCATCAATAGCAAAACCTGCCAAGCAAATCCAGACTTCCACCCCTACTCCTTCGACTCCCAAGGTTTCCACCGAGGTCAACTTTATTAAGATTATTCAAATTCCTGGAAACAACAAAAAGAAAGGTAAAGCTAAAAACAAAAAACCTAGAAACCAACAGGAGAATCTAAAACCAACCACCAACGATAACGATAAAGGGAAAAAAAAGCAAAATATCCATGTCTGCTATGCGGAGGTGACCATTTCACAAAAGAGTGTCGTCATCCGGATGAAATCACCCAATTTTTGAAAACAAATCCCACACCCGCAGTTCTCACGAATCCTTTTCCCTCTCAACAACAACTGATAGACCACATGTCTAATCAAGGAAACTCTAGTTATTTAGAGGAAATTCACATGATGTCCTCAGAAACTATTAGTTTGCAAACTCGAAGTCAGAGTTACGACAAACCCGTAGATAAGAAAGAAGACAATTCTTCTTCAGGAAAAGCTCCCTCTACTAGTTCTCCTGAATCCTCGTCTACTGTCCCCCTAACCATAGAGAAGCCTACTGTCGACATGGTTTTGCGTCCATCCAAGAGTACTCTTAGGAAGGCTATTTTTAACCCTAATGCCTGAGCTACTCAATTTTATATTGTAGTTGAAGATCTTGCTCAGGCACCATGTGCAATGTCTACTGTGGAGGTACTTCAAAGTTGTCCTACACAACGCAAAAACTTGTTAACTGCATTAGGAGCTTTAGAACCAGACAATACTAATTTGATTCATTTCAATGTCGAGAACTATAGATCTAGACTACCTCAGAAACTCGCTTTCGAAATCATCATGAAAGTAGTCGGAAAGACGGTCTTTAGAACTATCTTAGATGAAGGAGCTTCAACTTTGGTTTTGTCCCTATCTTGTTGGAAAGCTATTGGCTCTCCCGAGCTTGTAACATTACCTACGACTCTGAAAGCCTTTGATGGACGAGGTTTCCATCCCCATGGTCTCATATCAGCCCTTTTAGTCGATCTTGGGGGAAAAACTGTTTCTATTCAAGTAGAAGTAGTAGATGCCCCGTTAAATTACAACCTCCTTCTAGGAAGAAATTGGTTTTACACCATGACTGCTGTCGCTTCGATGGTATTTCGAACTGTCCAATTTCCACATCTAGGGAGAATTGTCACCATTGAGCAGCTCGATTTCTACATGTCGGATGTTACTACCTCTATGATTAATAACATCCCTATGTTAGGCTAGTCCCCTCCTCCTTACTAGTCAATTGGGGTAGGCATGTTGAAGGATTCGTCCCTTATGGGGATTTTTCCATCCACTCCTCCTAACACAGACACAACAACAATAAATATGATTGTGTCATCTGATTATGATCCAAAGAGCAAACAAATTGTTGATTCCACCTCGTTGAGTCTGCATGAATAAATGTACAACATCATTCAAACCCTTTTCGATGACCACACTAATGAACTTCATTTGGTGGCTTCGAACCCTTACCACCTGCCCTACTAGTTAGAACGATCTCTTCCTATTCTGGATTATCTCTCTGAGACTTTTCCTTTCGATGAGTCCATTATGGAGATCATGAGTACGAATGATCCTATATGTGAGGATCACCATCATAGATCCTCGTTCCTCCCCAACACCAGTTCGGTAGACCATGATTTTGCATCCCTGTTTTCCAATGATATTGTTAGCACACCTCAAAATCCTATATTGTTGCAAGACACATTCTAAAGGAAACTTATGCAACATTACTCAAACCAATCCAATTGACATATCAACCAAGCCTAGTACCATTGAGCATGTTCATGTTGGGCAGAACTGCTCGGCAGAAGAATCTGAAGCATACAGGGCACTTTTCAAAGAATTCCGCGATATTTTTGCCTGGTATTATGAAGAAATGCTGGGGATAGACCCATTTATTATGGTCCATGAAATAAAAACCTATCCCACTGCTAAACCTGTCAGGAAAAAACTAAGGCAAGTCCATCCACGAAAGGCCACAATTATTAAAGCTGAAATAGAGAAACTTCTCAAAGCTGGGTTTATTTATCCCGTACCCCTGATGGAATGGGTATCGAACGTCGTCCCTGTCAATAAAAAGCAAGGAACCATTAGAGGCTGTATCGATTTTAGAGATTTGAACAAAGCTTGTCCCAAAGCCAACTTTCCTACTCCACATATCGACCAGATTATTGACAACTGTGTCGAAAGTGTCATCTTCTCATTTATGGATGGCTTTTCAAGTTATAATCAAATTTAGATTTTACCCACCGATCAGCACAAGATGACATTCATTTGCGCATGGGGAACCTTTGCATATAGGAAGTTACCATTTGGCTTAAAAAATGCTAGAGCCACTTTCCAACGTGCTATGTCCTATGCGTTTCATGATATAAAACATATCGTTGAACCGCACCTTGATGACCTCCCTGCTCAGTCACAACGATGGGAGGACCACCCTGGTCATCTTAGAGACATTTTCCTGAGATGCCGTCATTATAATATATGGCTCAATCCTCATAAATGTGTTTTCTGCATTGAGACGGGACGCCTGTTAGGTTTTGTGGTTTCTAAGGATGGAATCCGGATAGACCCATTGAAAATTGCCACTATTTTAGCTCTAGTAGCCCCAACCAACCTTCTAGAACTCCAAAGTTTGCAAGGGAAGGCAAAATTTATCCGCCATTTTGTGTGCAATTTTGTTGAGAAAACCCACAGTTATATGCGTCTCCTTCAGAAAGACACTCCGTTCTATTGGGATGATCAAGCCCAACGAGCCTTTGATAATCTCAAACATGCTCTGACTCATTCACTAGTGATACACCCCCCAGATTATTCAAAGGATTTTCTCTTATATATTGCTACCTCCACTACTACCATCGCTATGGTTTTGGTGCAGGAAAATCCCAATGGTCAGGAGAACATGATAGACTATGCTAGTAAGAATCTTATGGATTCCGAAACTTGATGTTCATGCATGGAGAAATTAGCATTGGCCACGGTCATTGCTATTCAAAAATTTTGTCACTACATTTTTCTCCACACAACCACTGTATTGGCAGACCAGAACCCTATGTATTACATCCTGACTCGTTAGGTGCTTGGGGGCAAGTAATCCCAATGGATAGTCATGCTACAAGAGTTTGATCTAGAATTTCTAAAGCCACATCAAAGAAATCCTTGGTCTTTGCTGAGCTCATGTGTGATATTCCCTGTGCTTCGATGGAATTTGAACCTAGTGATTCGTTTCTAGATGAATTCCTGTTTCTGATAAGCACTACTGACCCAAATCTATTCCGTGATGATCGCCGCCGTATCCGTCACCATGCAAAATACTACCTCATCTTGAATGACACTTTGTATAGATGTGGTATCGATTCTGCTCTCCGGCGATGCCTCACCCATGAGGAAGCTGAACAAGTGTTGAATGATTGCCACTCTAGAGCATGTGGTGGTCATTTATTTGGGATGGCTACAGCCTAGAAAATCCTTCACACTGGCTATTTCTAGCCTTCAGTCTTTAAATATTTTCATGATGCTGTCAAGAAATGCCCACCCTGTCAACATTTTTATCCTAAAAAGCGCACTCATCCTCCTCCGCTACACCCCGTCAGTGTTGTTGGCCTATTTTCCAAATGGGGGATTGATTATATGCATTGTAAGCCTCCCTAAGTCGGGGGGCATGGTTACATCATCGTAGCCGTTGACTATTTTACAAAGTGGGATGAGGCCATGTCTACATATGCGGAAGATGGTAAGACTGCCGCTCTCTTCCTATTCAATCATGTGATAGCTAGATTCAGAGTCCCGCAGTCCATAGTTATTGATCATGGATCACATTTTCGTAATCAAATGATGGAGGAACTAAGTGCTAAGCTAGGCTTTCATCATGAAAACTCTACACCCTATTATCCGCAAGGTAATGGTCAGATAGAGGCCATTAACAAAGTTTTGAAAGCAATGCTTCGTCGGATGGTTGGAGACCATAAATCCAATTGGCACCATATCCTTTTTTCCTCTCTTTGGGCTTATAGGACTTCGGTGAAAATAGCTACTGGTTTCACACCTTTCCATCTTGTCTATGGACTCAAAGTTGTCTTACTGATTCAATGCCAGATTCCATCCTTGAAACTTGCCATCGAACTTCTGCCAGACACTTCTGCCGAGGAAGAGAGATTTTTATACTTGAACAACCTCGACGAAACTAGGAGAGATGCTACCTTGGCTAATGAGGCACACAAAAAATGTGTCAAGGTGCAGTATGATAAGTTTGTCCAACCTCATACCTCTAACGAGGGTGACCTAGTTTTGACTTACGATCAGAGATATGACAAACTAGGGAAAGGAAAGTTCGAATCCATGTGGTACGGTCCTTTCGTTATTTCTAAAGTTTTAGAGAAAGGGGCCTATGAGCTCGTAGGCTACGATGGAATCCATTTAGGACAACCTCGCAATGGGTTGTACCTGAAGAGGTATTATGCCTAGATCTCTCTTGGATAGTATCTTGTATATATGTATATTACTTGACTTTCAGTGTGCTTAAGTATTTCAATATGGTTTTGAGTTTAGTGTCTGTATCTGTTTATACCATGTTTTGGTCATGTAGAGCATATGGCTTTCTACGGCTTCACTGATGGTGCTTGTCACCACACCTTGAATCTTGCCTCAGCTGCTTGGGTTCTCTATTCCCCAGCTTATGATTTGGTCAATTTAGGAGCAGTTTGTATTGGTCTCACTACCAACAATATCGCCGAGTATCGAGCAGTCATAGGTCTTATGACTGAAGTTGCCTCCCAAGATGTTCACAACTTGGTAGTCTTGATGGACTCACAATTGGTGGTTTGTCATCTAAACCATGTTTATACCATTAGGAATCCTATGCTTCTTCGTCACTTCCGGAGGGTACGCTTGTTAGAAAGGTCATTTGAAACTATCACCTATAGGCATATCCCTAGGGGACATAATGCAGTTGTTGACTCATTAGCTAATTATATCCTAGATTGGCATATTGCCCATTCTTGACATGAAAATCAAACTTGGTTCATTGTAAATAAATGATTAAAGACACATAAAACTCATGTAAAATACATTCACCATTTGAGATGTATAAACACCAAGTAAAAGTCTGTATATATATATATATATATATGAACATGTTTTAGAAAAAATAGGTCACGAGACCTCATCTGAAGCACATAGGCTTTCAGGTAAAAATCACCATACAAAAATCCTGAAGCTACCATCTTTCAGTGGATACATCATGCACTCATCGTCTAATGATGCTCGTGGTAACACATCACTGCCCGAGATACTCTACTTAGCAGTCTGCTAAAGCGACCCAGTACTCCCACTATAGGCCTCTGATACCTCAGTGGGAGGTCGTCAATAGAAGCATCAGGGATGTCTAGAGTCAACCTCTCTAGGTTCTCCTCTAACTCCCTTGTCATGTTGTCACCCTGCAGTACAAAATGGGCTCCAGCTTGTCTATCCAATGGGGAGGCTCCCCCAGGTTGTGCTGCTTCGACATTTGCATGAAAACATTCAAGTCTCGTTACTTAACATAAAAAATATTAAACATAAAAAACACTATTTCCATTTTAGGGTCTTTTGTTTCTTATCGATGTCACCCCATTGTCCACCAGGTAGGAGCGATAGGTTAGGGTCACTGCTGAATTCAGTACCCACGTATGCATAATCCTCCACCATGAGGATCTGATCTCTCAACCATCGAAAGAACGGGTCACCGAACTTTACCTTCCCCCTGCTAGCTCTAGTACGGGCCATAATCCAGACCCACCTCTGCATGCGAGGGTCCCGTGCCCTCAGCTCTGTAAAGACCACCTGGGGTATCATTTGTGGAACCCGCTCGAAGAAGAAGCAAGCTAGAATGGAACCGAAACCAAATTGCTTCAGCTCCCCCTACCGACACTTGGTCAGTTGATCCTTGAAGATCGGAAGTAAATCTTTTGCCTAGTTAAAGACTGTAGGAGACATGGCCTCTATGGCGTAGAGCATATGCACTTTGGATGCCTGGTGTACTCCTTGGCTTCCCACCACTCTCTGCATGGTAAACAACACGGTCCGTAGAGGGCCATCCATCACTGCTTTTATGGGGGTTTTCTTCCTCGATGTCCTTGTCCCAAGAATGCAGTGACGGTCTATCAATTCCTGAGTAGTAATGTCCCCTCCGCGGGAACCAGTCAGTGAGATGGAGCCACCCGTCTCAGGAAGTATATGTCCTCTACCTCAACTATCAAAATGTGAGCACCAACCTTGAAATAATGTTTTTTCAGGATTCTACATCCAGATTATATGATCTAGTAGTCGCTCATGTGATACCATACTGGGTGTGCGGAAGAACTTTAAGAGTCCGGAGTCTCTCAATGCGGCTATGCAACCACATTTCGTTCGGTGAAGGTGTCGTCATTATCATGTTGCCTCTCTTTCCATACGACCATTTTTTTGATTAGAAAGAACCTGTCAAAAACCATCACAATACTTATTATAAGCATTCTTAATCATCCAAATAAATGAAAATGAGCTAATTTTTCCTGTGCAATCACTTTTATTTTTCCATGGCCGGTACTGCCTGTGTCCCGTTGAGGACAGGTAGTGGCACCACCTGTGTGCTATGTTTTCGACGTGGTTCTAGTGGGGTACCACTTATCCCACAAGAGATAAGAGCGGTGCAGGCTCCCATGATTTTAGGGCTTGCCATATATGCCCAAAACACCATTAAAAATAAAAATTGAAGGCATCAAATGAAAGAGTAGGGTCTAGGCTATTACCTGGAACTGACGGTGCTCAAATCCGACGGTGGATGCTCTCGATATCAGCAACTGAAAATATGGCCAAGAAAATGCTCCAAAGGCTCTCCACTATGGGTAAATAGTAAAATGTTTTGATTTTTTACTATTTACATACTTTTATATACATTTTTGGGTTTGACATGCTATAGTTTTGTTTTAAAATCGTTTATTACTCAAAATCTATCAGTCGTAATCCTTTGATGTCATTTATTGGGGCATTTAACACTTGTTTTTGAGTCGTTGCAGGGTAGAAGAGTAGTAGCAGTAAAGTTTTGGGAGTTCGTTTTTGACTTTTTTTTACTGCCATAAACGGAAATAGTCTTTGATCATTTATTGCGACACTTTGGTCACGCTCTCAAAAATTAGCATCAAAGGTTTGAGTCCGTTTCTGATTCTTTTCAAGCTCGTAAAATCTCTCATCATGAAAAGAGACCTAAGGGAGTCTTCTTTAAACTCTTTTTGGGCTCCTTGAATATGAAAAGATTGTCGAGTGATCTTGTCTTCTTCACGCTTGTTAAAGCATTTGAAGAGTCGTTCATCTGATGGTAGGTTATCACTTTTTCGGTTCAGGTGAACTATTTTACGAAAAAGGACACTATGGAGTCTTATTCCATGGTCGTTCAGACTCTCTAAACATGAACGGTATCGAGTTTTCTTTCATTGGACTCATTAAATTAAACATTGAGAGACTCTCTTTTGGGAATGAACCACTCCTCTCTCAGGTTCGTAAAACATATGAGTTTGGACTTGTCTTTGAATCAACTATATCAAGTGTTTGTTACCATCTTTGAACTCATAAAACCGAAAAGAGGCACTCATCAACCATGATGGGGAAAATGGGAAGGGAATCATTTTGCAAATAATGACAGTAGTTTGTCATTACCTTTGAACATGGCACTTGTCTGCATATCATTTCAGTCAATTGGGTATTCAGTTGATCTCCATGACGATCCACTTTCATGAGTCATGTCACTCCTTTGAGTCTTTCAAAAGAATGCATTGTCCACCATTGCACTGTGTGTTTTTTTGGTTTAGTCATGCTACCAAGTCTATTGTCGTGCCACCCAATGTTTAAACGGAAGTCGAAGAAGTTTACCTCTGCAGTCAAAACAGTCTCTGTGTCAGTACTTTTGAGTCAGTCTTATGGTTATTACTTTCACATCATTCCAGAACTATGTTTCGAGTTTCGTTTCGTCGATGTGGGACTCATCATGGCCCTCCTTCGACGAGACTATTCCCGTCGACATAAGCTCATCATCCGGGAAATAGTCTTAGAAACAAAAATTTAGTACCTTGAGATCTATATGCCTTAATGACAGATTCTCTCTCACTCGACATAGGTTCACATCATTGACCTTTGATCAACAGAATCAACTGGGTGTTCGACATCCAGACATCTATTCACGCTCAGTAGATTGTACTAGGGTACCTTGGGAATCATTGACATCAATGGTGATCTCCCTCGCACTTGTTAATGGTTCACATCATTGGCCGGTAATCAAGTGGTTTCTACCATGTTAGACTTCAGATCATTGTAATCACATGGATAAAACGTACTTTGTGGAAGACGAGAGGAAGACCCTGGGTAGTTGTTTAGCGCTCATTGCTTTCCCCAGGTTGTGATGAAATTTTGTATATCTAGCATGGATCCACATTTGTATGGTCGTGGCTATGCTCAAATTTGTGTCTGTATGACATAGATCTACGTTGTATGTCAGATAGCTATGTCCAAGTTTGAGTCCTTTATCACATGGATCTACGCTGTATTCTAGTAGCCATGCTTAGTTATTCCTCTCATGGATCTGCCTTGTATTGGTCCGTAGCCATGAGTTGGTTACATTTGTCTATGAGTCAAAAGTATTGATGTACTACAGATGCCTACTGGATGACCTTCTCCGACCGAGCTGACATTTTCACCTTGAAGTGACAACTTGTTCTCTCAATGCTTTCGCTTATCGTATCCCTCTAAGTCTCATGCTTTGGGGGGGCATTCTGTTATACCTAAATCCTGTCACCATCATGTGATAGGACCCTTAACTTCCATGTTTTCCCTTAATCCCAACACTTAGAGTGGAAACTTTCTCAGTTTGTCAATTTTACTTGAAAAACCTAGCACCACGCTTGCCCTGTGGCTGATGAGTGGTACCTTGCTCAGCACCACCTATCTCCTATTTTAGAGAAGTGGTGCCACCACCTATGGTCTTTGGTCTAAAAGTGGTTCTCATCTAAACTGATTTTTCTTAAGGGAAGAAAAGTGGTACCCTGGGTAAAATGGGAAAAAGAGAAGTTTCTCAAGGCTTCTAGAACTTTAGCCTCGTGTCTTCCCTTATGCCTATCATTATGGGTTAGTTTGAGCTCGAGATCCCCCATGGTAGGATCTTGGAGCCACCTCACCCACAATTCTCTCAACTATTCCTATCCATTGAGCCTTATAAATACAAGCTCATATCCATAGTTGAGGGGGAGAACTATAGAGGTATTGTTATGTTGTTGGATTGACTACCTAGTCCAAGTCATTGGAGAACATAGAGAGAAAAGTTGGAGCTTATGGGGATGAAGTGTTTGTCTCATGGAGGGGCTTGTCGACACTAAGGAAACGGTTGTAAGCTTCTCCATACATTCTTAGTGCAAAGCTGATTTCTATCCCACATTATTGTTGTTTTGATTTCACATGTACATGTTGTTAGATTCCTTAGTCACTAACATGGATAAGTAGATGAATTTCTTGTAGCTTTGATGTGTTTGCATGTTTGATCTGTTTGCAGGTACACAGGTTCACAATCGAAGCAGTATTCCAGGTGTCTTCGACATTCAGGGAAGGTCTTCATCCTTTGTCGTTCACTCATTTGTTCTGGATCTAAACCATTCAGACCAGAGGAACAACTTCTGTCCGTAGAAGGTGCAATATTCCTGACAACATCGACCATCGAGGAAGCACAACCTATCACCCTAAGTCGAACGGGGCGATAGAGGCATTTAACAAAACAATATCAAGGGGTCTAACAAAAATCTACAATACCAACAAAGACAACTGGGATGAGAAAATCCCTTCAATATTATTGGTGTACAAAACATCATATAAATGTTCGACCGACCAAACTCCCTCTCGACTAGTGTACGGCCAAGAAGTAGTCATTCCTTTACATTTTTGATAGTAGACAACGGTGATAGCCAACATCCTGCATATCAATGTCGAAGACACAAGAAAGGACCTACTAATGCAGTTAGCTAAACTAGAAGAACAACGACTACTTGCTATACAACACCAAGAAATTCAGTGGCAACAACAAAAGGCTTGGCACGATCGAAACATCAAGAATAATAATTTGTCGGTCGGAGACCTTGCATGACTATACAATAGTCGGGTGAAAGGAAAAACTAAAAAGTTACACACAGAATGGATGGGACCGTACATTTTAGAAGAAATCAATGCCAATGGATCAGTTTGAATGAGAACATTACAGGGCACAGTATTTCAAAAATTGGTAAATGGTGTCCGACTAAAACGATACAAAAACTGAAAAAGTTGAAAAAAAATCAAAAGAAAAGCGATTTTATAACTGCTAACAAAACCTAAATGAACCGCTAAAAACTAGAAAAAGAAAAAACCTAACTCCAAAAAGAATCAAGGAAAACCAAAATGAACTTCGACAGACATAGTAAAATACCATTCAACAATAATCGACATTTTCACCATTGACATACCGTAGATCGACCATACCATCGACATCAACAAGAGGATCAAAACGTCAAATCAACCCATCATGACTACACTCTGAAGGAGTGCTGAAACTAGAGCGTATTAAATTAGCCTTCATTAGAGCATCCTTTACCATCAAATCCGCCATTAATAGCACCATCGACAAGATCACCATCCGTTCCACCTATAAATACTATGACAGGTGAATATCACATACTGTTTCATCAAGATCTCGAGTGACACAATTACCAGACCCCCGTGAGCAAATCAACTAAGAAGAAAGACAAATCGAAAACCGAAAAAATGGCCTCAAAACAAACCAAAGCCATGAAAGCCAAACTAAAAGAGTTGGAATCCGCCGTAACTCCACTAGTGAAATGGTTATGAAACATTAAAAACGTTAAAGTGTAGGATGTTTCATGGGCATGACACTGGGCAGCAATCAAAGAATGGGTTTACCCCAGGGTAAGTCAAGAATGGCAGAGGAAGCGAAGAAGGTAAACCACAATACCATTATGAATTTTTTGAATGCACCTTTCATGGGAAGTTTTGGAGGAACAAAGGAAAATATTGTAAAATTCATCATTAGCCAATACCATAATGGGAAGTTCTACTTCGAAGACCAATGGAAATATCGGCCGAAACCATTTACAAACTCACTGGGTTGTCCAAGAAAGGTGACCTTGTTCCTGTAGGCATCAAGGAAGGATTGGTTGAAAGACTAACGGGAACACCGACAGGGAAAAAATCAAAAGGGTTAATAGTCAGGCAAGTCCAAGGGACCACACCCAAAATAGTGGCCAAAATCGTATCCGCAGGCTTGAATGTCATAGGACTCGACATGCTAGAAGCTGTCGATTGCATAACAAGTATAGGAAAGATATACTATTAGGCTCAATATATGGCCGACATGCTCAAATCCATTTGCAAGAAGTGCCATGAATCAGGTGCAATAATCAGATTTCCATCACTATTAATATGGATAGCTATGTACCATCCATGTCCAGTCAGGCATAAAGACTTCTTGGAGCCATCCGGTTTTCATATGTGGTGATTTAAGCCTTTTTCAATGGCTAGAACCCCACTAGAACAAGAAGAAAGCAAAGTGTTCCTGGAACATTGGTTTCAAAATCTTAAAGTCTGAACAACCAGATGGAGGGTGCCTCAAAACATTCGAAGATGTCTGCCTCCTACAACACATATCCAACTAGAGCTCGACCACACAATAGTATGGCATAAGCAAGGGTCGTCAGCAAAGGCAAAGCCACTCGAATACTACCCAATAGTCGAGGAGATCTTCACATAGATGGCTAGGTAGTCCAAAACCGACATCTCCATACTAGAGGCTACAAAAGCAAGTAATCAACTCATTATAGAACCATTAACTGACCATGAGAAGGAGGAATTCTACGAAGTCAACCTTCATATTAGTACTTTCACTTTGGAAGATAGTCCAACAGAAGAGCAAAACCCCCTCCAACTTGAAAATGCACCGACTGAACAACAGGTTGTCACAGCAACAGAACAAAGCATTATTGTCCTAACTCTATAGCAAGAGAAAGGAGAAGAACAGATAGGGGAAGAAACTCAATCAGAAATCAGACAGCCTATAATATGCCATGACAAAGAAAAATTTGAAGAAAATAGCTAAGGAAATATCAACTTCAGGGAAAAAGAAAGGAACTCAAGCAAAAGGGAAGGGGAAGCACAAACTCATCTTACCAGAGGAGTCAGAAGATGAGGAAGAACTACTTGCTATTGCTGCTGACATCCTGGAGGATGCTGCAATAAACAAGGTATCCGTCGAGACCCAATTCAAGCAGTTTGTTGAATCAGGAGCAAAGCAAGGTAGGCTTAAGAAGGTAAGAATAGCTACCCTGCTCAAAATAAATCCTATCGATCTAACTCCAGACTCACCAAGACATTCTCCAACTAGAATAACACTAGATACAACCATGGCCATATCATCAATTTACAATGAAATTATCCTTGGAACCCTTAAGGAAAAAATTGACAAAGATGTTGAACTTCAACGATTTATCAACAATCTACCAAATCTATTCCTTAAATCCCAACAGATCACCACCACCCATAAACTTTTCGAATCAAGCTCTGCCTGACAAAGTATCACTCCACGAACCGACCAAATTTCATCACCACCATCAGTTATAGGACTTATCAAATCATCATACATTCACAACCCCGACTCGACATCCACCAAAGTCATAGCCCCCATTTCATCATTTCCACCAACCTTCCAAAACCTTTCAGTCAATGAGGCAGATAGGGGATTGATGGCCCTCGAAGGTAATAATCAAGCAACACTACCTCATGGAAAATGAAGAAGTAGACAACCTTGTAGACCTATAACTAGAAATCAAAAACCCCATGTCAACAAGTAATCTTCCAACCACCCCTCTAACTCCGGACCATTCACCATCACTGTCACCACCACCGGCACTAGAATCTCTTCATAATCTAGAACCACCATCTCCACCACCTTTGGAAGCACAAACAACCACAAACCCCATTCAGGAAACCCAACAAGTTAATCCTACCGCAACATTAGTTCAGTTGACTAAGAATCCATCGACCGAAGAGAAACAAACACCACAGTAGCAGCCAACATCAGTACCAGCAAGATCAGAAGTGGTCCATAAGTCTAAACATAAGAGCAAAAGAAAAGAGAAAAAGAAAAAAGGGCATCACCAGCCATAGCAGGTACCGACTGTGATCCAGCTTCAACAATTAGGATCGACTTTTGCAGTCGAAACACCAAATCTAAGAGATGGAGAGTTGGACCGATTCTTGGGAGCACTCACAAACGAAGCATCAACAAGAAACCAAACAAGACAAGAACGGATTGAAAAATTAAAGACATAACAAGTTGAATTCCTTACTAAATGCAGGACTTTAACACAAAGAGTCATACCAGGACTAGAAGAGACCGACATTGACATACCATTGTAGAAAGCATACCAGCTATTCGAAAGCGTCGTGTCGACCCTTCAAGCATAGATACAAACCAAGAAAGAAGAGAAAAAAAGAAGAAACATCCATGTTATTAAGACAAGAGTACACAACATTTTCAAAAGCACACAAGGTACTGCAAGGACATCTAGAGGAGTCAGCTATTACAGAAGAAGTACTACGCAGCTGGTACACCCATTATGGCCAACTCTTTCAACAAGCTCAAGAAACCCACGAACATATCAAGACACTAAAAAATCAACAGGGTCTCAATGAAGCAATGAAGAGCACAGTACAAGACCAGATTGTATTAGAAACATCGAAGCTAGAGAAGCTAGAGAGACAATATCATCAGTGGGTAAACTAGGCTCTTTCCAGCATCGACAAACTGGACATAATATGTCCACAAATGAAAATATTGAAGGACACAGAAGATGAAAAAGCCCAATTTTTGGGGCCCGACATGAACAATATTATAGAACTCTCAATTCAGGAGAAAATGGTGACTCTATCTAGCATTACCACCTTGACCATGGAAATCTAGAGAGCTTTCCACAGTTGGGCAGATTTTCAACACCAACTCGCCATTTCGGCAGAATCCATAGTCGAAGTATGTGTATATAGAAAACCATCTATTAGATTGCACAGCCCATGAATACATAACAATGAAAAGGAAGCTACTTGAGGAAGAGTTTTGGTACCTCCCCTATTTCTTTGGGACGAAGAAACATTTTGTTCCTGGGGGAGATGTTGGAGGAGCTAGTCGATGAGCCAACTAGTCGAGTTAACTGACTAATCAGAGATTAGGTCGGCCTCCAAAGGTCGTGTCGGTTGACCGAACTGACAAGTAGTTACTCATAACCATTTTGTAATCATATATAATAGGCTGTTGAGCCAATTTAGAACTTGGTTCAGTTTTGTATATGTATGGAACCTCATGTGATTCTATAATATAATTTGTTATTCTACTATCTGTTCTTGTCTCTCTTCTCTATATGTTTATATGACTATAAATGTGTACTATTGGTAACCTTATGTGATATGTGAGAATATAACAACACTTCAGAAGATTGAGTTGATTTATTGTAAGAATAGATTATGTTTAACTCTCATTTGGTTGTTTAATTGTTTGACTGCTTTGATTTGGAATACTAGAATAGCCTTAGATTCTCTGCATTATGAAGATAAGATTGGAGTTAGTTATGGTTTCTAGTATCTTATATTTGGGGTAACTTGAAGTAGATGAAGTGTTGATTGTCTGTTGAAGAGTTGTTTCTTTGAATTTAGTTTATGAACATAGAACTTCTTCTTGATTGATTCAAATAAGTTAGAACTTGGCTTGATGAATGAATGCTTTTGTAAATTAGATTTTAATATCTCTTTTTGCTTAGTGAATGAGTGAATAAATTAGTTTTTTTATTCTCTTTTGGCATTGACATAAGTTGATTCTCAGTAAATTAGGCCAGGTTAGAATCATCTCATAGATCTTTGAAATTATCCTAGGAATTTAGCCTTAGGTTATCGTATTTTGTACATACAGTGTATCAACTCAAATTTTACCTACCTCTGTCGATAATTAAATTGAAGGCAAATTAATTAGCTATATATTTTTCCTGACATTTTTTGCGTCGTTGCCGGGGAGTTGCTTAAAGGTAAGATACTTTTTGGTTTACTTTTTGCTAATCTATTAGTTGTCTTCTATTGGTGTGATTAGTTTTCTATAGAAGGAGGAGAAGGGGCGGCAAGACGAGAGGTAAGAACCTCTGCATCTTTTATAACGGGTTCCTTCAAATACTCAACATAGGCATTTTTTTAATTTAGTTTTTTAGATAGATTATTTTTTTCTATTGATCAGAATTTTGACATTATTAGCAGAATTTTTTTAATGAAACCTAGAGATAGTAGAGGTAGATATACAAATATTAGTTCTCAAAATTCCCATATTTTTTGAGGCAAAACTCCATCATCATCAATAAGAGGATAATACAAAGGAGATTTTAGGGAAACAAGTAGAAGAAATAATAAAATCAAATTCTCTTGGGATAAAAATTGAATCACCTCAAAAGGAACTATTAGTGGTACCCGAGCCATTAGAAAGTGTTAAAATTTCACCTATAAGGGGGGATCTCAAGCTAGTAGACATAGTGGATGTGGAAAAAATTAATGTACTATTTGGGAACACATCAGATCCAATAGTTTCTCAGTTAGAGTCCACACTTAGTCCACCTGAGCCAACTACAAGAGATACATTTCTTCAAACAAGGCCTATAGTAGAACGGTGGGATCTCACATGATCGTCAAGAGAAGGAAAGATAAGTTATACTATGTTTGATAATCCACTTACAATGAAGGACAACGAGGAGGAAGTAGAACAAGAAGGTAAACTGAGACAACTTTTGGGTTTCCAATTTTGGATCTCATACAAAATGTCAACATGAAAAATATACCCTTATCATCATTACATGTCTTTTATGGAAAGAGTACTGAAGATCTAGATACCTTTTTGTTTCAATTTGGAATATTATGTCGAAGCTATAATTATCTCCATGATTCCCATAAACTAAATTTATTCTCTTCTACTATCAAAGATGCTGCACTTCGCGGGTTTATGGGGTTAGGAGAATTTAGCATAAGGACATGGGATGAAATTAAAAATGCTTTTCTTAAGAAGTATCATCATTACTGTAGATCCAAGGATTCCCACCATGACATTTTTAAAATGCAGCAACATGAAGAAGAAAGCCTGGAAGACTTTGGAACTGTTTAATTATATTCTTTAGAAATCTAAATATAATACCCTCCAAGAAGATGCTGTTAGAGAACCCTCTTCGTGAAAGGAATTTCATAAGAGTAAATATGAATTCTCAACCTCATTTATTTGGGTGATATCTATCATAAATCATTTGATGAAATTTGTGAATTATGTATAAAATACTACCGTAACAGAGCAAAAACTGGGAAAACTATGAGGCACGATGTTCCTCAAGCATCTAAGTCAGTAAATACTAGTGGTGTCACTATAATGGAGACATGGAACCTTTTAGAAAACTTCAAAACATATATCTTGGGTACTCTAAACTCTCGATTTGATGCTTTAAAAACTAAAAAGAGGTGGGAAGAAGAAGACCATGCATCACTACATATATTTTGTCCTAAGTGTAGAAAGAGACATCCTCTCAAGAAATGTCCTTTTAACAATATTTCTATTTGTGATGTGTGTACAGATAAACATCTCACAGAGAGCTACCATGCATTACCAGAATTACAAGCCCTTTATAAATAAGTAATGAACCAGTAGAGCAATCCTATGCACCTAGAAGGACATGGCCACCCAGACCTCAAAATATGTATTCAAAACCTTGACATCAAAACCTGACATATTACTACCCGATGCAACCACATCAACCCAATTGGAATCCACAGACATGGCATAATTGGCCACCTCAGCTTGTGAAAAACTAGCCTTGGAAACAAAGCTGAAGGGAATAAGGTTAAGGTGGAATAAAACCACAAGTACCATTACATGCTCCCCCTTCTTACTCTCCATACCCAGCCAATATACAAAATCTATTACCTGGTTTTACCCCAACATCATTTCGTGCTCCACAGATTCCACAACTTCCCCAACAATATCATAATTCAAAACCACCTCGGTGAACATTACTCCATGTCCAACCTATTCCAAATCCAAATAATAGGTTTTCTTGGCCCCTTAACAATGTTGAGATGCCAAATTCCCCAACCTTTGCTATAAATGTAATCCCAACATAGGACATTCAACTCAGGTCTGGGAGAACTTTAAACAAATCACCACCTGTTGTTATTATTCAAGAAGAATTTGAGGAAGAAACTGCTCAAGAAGAAAGTTGAGTAGAGGAAGAAAATACTAATGTCTTAAGTAATGCTAAAATACCTGAAATTCAACCATAAATGTCTAGTACCCTCCATATCTGGAGAGAATTTCAATAAAAAAACCTATGGTACGCCCTTAGTTTGATTTCAAAAACGAGATAAGAAATGTTTATATTCAAAGTCCTTTACTTCAAGCTATTAGGGATGTACCAATTTATTCGAAAATGATAAGAGAGATATGTTTGAAGAAACCTGGAAAGAAATACAAAGACCCATTGACCATACATGTTTTAGGCCAATTGTCTGATTATATATCATATCAACCTTTAGTCCCAAAATTTGCAAATCCAGGTAATCATGTTTTAACTGTGTCCATTAATAATGTTTCCACAGAGAATGATTTGATTGATTTGGGGAAATTATTAACATTAGGTCCATGACTACTTTGCATGTACTACAATTACATAATGTGCTAAGAACTACTCCCACAGTTTTGGAACTAGCTGATAAGAGTATGGTAAAACCTATGGGGACACTAGATGACATTATTGCTACTGTAGCCTCTTGGGAATACCCAATGGAATTCTTAGTTCTTCAAACCAAAGATCCTATCAAAGAACATCCTGTTATTTTAGGAAGACCTTGGGTGGAAAGTGCTAATGCTTTTATAGGTTGTAGAGAGGGAATCTTGACTATCTCAAATGGTACTTCTCTGCAGAACCTTACCATGTATCTACCAGCTCAACCGGTAATAAGAAATATGCTATGGTTAGAAATCCCATATGGGGATGAGGAAATTGAACAACCTTTACTGTCTATTAGTCAATCTAGGGGGCTAGAAGACCACACTGAAGATAACATTTTAGACCCGTTTATCTCTGCCACTAATAGTATTGACTTTCCTTAGTCCTTTTTTGAATTTGATTATTCCCTCATAGAGGATTTTCAAGAACAGTTTGAGCCATCAAGTGTATCAGCATCTGTGGTCCTCTTTGTGGATGAGAAAGTTGAGGCTTTCACAGTCCCAATTGAAATCAGTCCTTGTAAGTCTTTAATTATTAATGCTAAGTTAAGATAAGATCAACAAAACCAGTTAGTCCGTGTATTGCAAGAACAGTCTGAAGCGTTTGCTTGGACTTATACGGATATGAGGGGAATACATCATGACACATGTATTTATCATATTTACACTTAGGAGAACATTATGCATGTTAGACAACCCCAGAGGAGAGTGAACCTTGGTCTTAAAGATATTGTGAAGGATGAGCTTCAAAAATTACATGATGTAGATTTCATTTATCCCATTTCTAATAGAAAATGGGTCTCTCCTTTGGTAGTTGTCCCTAAAAAGGGAGGGAAATGAAGAATATGCGTTGATTTCTAGGAACTTAACAAAGCAACCTTGAGAGACTATTTTCCCCTTCCCTTTATAGATCAGGTCTTGGACACCTTGTCTGGAAAACAATATTTTTCATTTCTTGATCTATATAGTGGATAAAATCAATAATGATAGTCCCTGAGGACTAGGATTAAACTACTATTACTTGTCCATGGGGGACATATGCTTACAAAGTATTACCATTTGGAATTTGTAATTCCCATGCTACTTTCCAAAGGGTAGTTTTAGGAATTTCGGTTGACCTTATTCATGATTGCATGGAAGTCTACATGGACTATTTTATGATATATGGAAATGATTTTAAAAAATCCCTCGATAGTCTGGAAAAATTCTTAATCAGGTGCAAAGAAACAAAACTCGACTTAAGTTATGAAAAATGTAAGATGCTATTAACTGAGGGAATTGTTCTAGGACATCATATTTCCTCTAAGGGTATTAAAGTTGATCCTGCAAAAATCGAAATCATTACCAGTCTTCCTGCACCTAAGACACATAGGGAATTTAGGATTTTTTTGGGACATGCGGGTTACTACCTTAGACTCATTGCAAACTTTACCAAGACAGCAGCCCCATTATTCAAATTATTGGTTAAAGATGTAGATTTTTTTTGGGATTAATACTGTCAGCTTACTGTCAAAAATCTTAAGGTACAATTGTCTTCAACACCGGTTCTAAGGTGACCAAGCGGGTCCCTACCTTTTCATATATACATTGATGCTTTTGACACTTCCCTAGGGGGAGTTCGTGGATAGAAGGAGAGTCAATATTATTATGCCATTTATTTTGTCAGCAAAAACTTGACATCGACAGAATTGAATTACACTGTGACTAAAAAATAATTTCTAGTAGTAGTTCATGCTATTAATAAATTTAGACACTACATCATTGGCTATGATGTTTTTTATCATACTGATAATTCTGCTATTAAATTTTTACAGAATAAATCTATAACTAGTGGTAGAGTTAGTCGATGGCTCCTTTTTCTACAAGAATTTAACATCCCAATTATTGATAAGCTAGGGAAAGAAAATATGGTTGCAGAATTTCTTTCTCGACTCACTCATGATGATGATAATGTTCCTATAGATGATCGTTTTCTTGACGAACATTTGTTTGTTGTTTTTGTTAAATTGCCATGGTTTGCAGACATATCCCATTATTTAGTCACAGGTAAGATACCAGTGTATTTTCCATCACATGAAAATCAAAGAATTATGCAACAAAGTTCCAATTACTCATGGGCAGGTAATGATCTTTTCTGCACTGCTCCAGATCTAATTTTTAGAAAATGTGTGAGAGAAGACAAGATGTATGATATCCTTCAAGCCTGCCATGATGGGCCTCATGGAGGTATTTTTTAGATAAGCGTATAACATACAAAGTGTTACACCAAGGATAGTATTGGCCCACACTTTTTAAGGATGCTTCAAAATATGTAAAGGGTTATGATAGATGTCAATGGATGGGGACACCTACAACCACTGATGAAATGCCCTTGCAAACACATGTAATGATTGAACCCTTTGAAAAATGGGTCTAGACTTTGTTGGACCAATCTCACCAATGTCACTGAAAAATAAATACATACTAGTATGTATTGATTATGTGATCAAATGGATAGAAGCGAAATCTCTACTAAGGGATACTAAAAAATCAGTCATAGAATTTATTTATGAAGAATTTTTTACTTGTTTTGGGGTTCCCAATGAGATTGTGACTGACAATGGAGCACAATTTGTTTCTAAATATATGAAAGAATTGACAAATAAATATGGAATTAAACACTGTAAATCTTCTCCATACCATCCCAAATAAAATGTTCAGGTGGAGGCCACAAAAAAAGTATTGGAAGCCATCCTAACCAAGACTGTACAAATGCATCATAAGGACTGGGTAGATAGGCTTCTTGAAGCATTATGGGCTTAGAGGAACACATGGATAAACACTATAGGGCATACCCAATATGAGCTTGTTGTTGGGAAACAATTTTTGCTTCCTATAGAATTCCAAGTGAAAACCTTTCGAACTGCTGCACAGTTAGGCCTAAAACAAAGGGTAAAGCAATTAAATGAACTAGATGATATTAGATAAGATGTTGTTCAGAGAACTGCTTTAGTTCAAAACCAAAGGACTAAATGGCATGACAAGTTTTTGACGTGGAATATTTTTCAGGATGGTGATTGGACTCCACTATTTTATTCAAGATTTGAAAATTTTAAAGGTAAACTTACAACCAGGTGGATGGGACCATGTGAAAATGTGCCTGTATGTGATAATGGTTCTGT
The DNA here is from genome assembly GCA_001517045.1 of Pseudotsuga menziesii. NCBI lineage: Eukaryota > Viridiplantae > Streptophyta > Pinopsida > Pinales > Pinaceae > Pseudotsuga > Pseudotsuga menziesii. The sequence continues at coordinate 754,384 of LPNX011146496.1, forward strand.
AAAAATAAGAACAATTGATGATGAATAGGCAATCTTTGTGGTAAATGGACATTGGTTGAAGGTATACCATAAACCTATTTCTATGCAGGAGTTCATTCATGATTTGACTCACCAATATGAATTGGAGTTGGTAGGTGAAGAGGCAACTTCTTCACCTCCTTCCTCTCGAATAACATGTGATTGAATTTTTTGTATGTATGTACAAGAGAATTTTTATTTTATTTTACCTATTAGGTTTCCTTTAAATCTTGTAGTTAATTTCTATTTACAAGAACAACTCAGAGTATTTAATAAGGGAAGTTATCTTGTTCCCTTTTCTACTTTACGGAAAGGCTGATTTTTTTATAAATGAATTTTCTAGAACTTTCCTAATTTGATCAAATTTCTGAAAGATAATCAAAATATGTTTACTAGTTGTGCTGATTTTCTGAATTTCTATATTAAACAAAAGCTGAAAGGAAAATACTTTTATCACATATAAGGAGACCTATTTTTTTAGTAATTTCTTTTATATAGAATTATTCTTCTTTGTTTATACAGATGTTCTAGCATTTAGTTTTGTCTCAAGAAGTTTAACTTATGAAAACCATAACATACTAGTACACTTTGGCATGGTTGTACATTGGATTGAACAAGCATTTTTACAAGAAGTAACCGGTGAGGGCATTGAATTACTATGCCAAGAAGGCACCACAATAAGCTTATAGGAAGATGGTTGTTAAGATTGAAGAATCTTTTGGTTATTATCCATTAGCTTTAATTTTACATATAAACAATTATAACTATCTCATGTTGTTGAGTTAGTATGATTACAAGAGTTAGTTGTTCATACAAGAAACCTTTACAAGAACTATTCATATTCCAACCCTATACCATCCTACTCCTAGAAAGGTTTTTAGAGCTGCTTCCCCACTCATCCATGCGAAAGCATGTATAAATCCTATATGTAAAGTGAATTTGGGACAAGATCCTTTGATAGAAAAAGAATGTAAGAGGTTAACCCACTAATATACTTAACAGGTCTACTAGAAACGGGTATCGGTATGTGGTATGACTAGGAAAACCCATAAGGGCACTGAACATGCCTGTTGGCAGTGGGGAATTATTCCTAGGGAAGAGATGCTATAGCGGATTTCACCACTCTAGGTGAATCACACTTTGTATGGCCTTCCCTTGTCCCGCTGCAGACTCTTTAGACCCCATGGACCATCTTTTGTCCATTGATGTTTCCTTGATCATCCCTAAAACCATATGAAAAATGATATACACGGCTTTTAACCCGATAATCGCGTACATACGCGGGTTTGACCCCTATAACCGCGTACATCGGGATGTGTGCATAATCCAAATCCTTTTGGAGTTTTCCTTGACATGGATCTGACTCATATGATTCCTGGCCTTCCATATGCCTTGAGATCGCACGGATTTGACCTTTCATTATCCCTTTGAAAGCTATATAAGGAACCCCTTGGTACATTGAAGTCAAGAAGAGAGAATTGAGAGCAAAGAAACTATAGTCCATTGTTGCCGGAACTTATACTTGAGTTTGCATCCCTTTGTCCCTTGGAGCACTTTTGTGTTCTTCCCAAGCTTGCCTTTTGCTTGTGAGCTTGCTATCGAGAGATGGAGGATTGAAGTGGTGGAGGTCCAAGTGGGGGATTCAATTTCTCTGGTTCGCAGACGTGCCGTCAGAGGTTGTATCTATCTTGTAATCTCTGATTTATATTAATAGAAATATCTTTTCCTGTCCAATGATGTGTATTTGATTGAATATTTTATCCATGGGAATATGTCAAATGCTTTTACATTATTGATTATATATGCTAGAATAGATCTAATACCATGATATATAGTAATCTTGTATTGTTTACTTGTTGTTGAGGAAGTATTCTATCAATTCAAGCTAAAGATTGGAAAGATCAATGGGGATCTACTTCAACCGTCCGGAATAAGGTATGGGGTCTGATCCTTTAGTGTTAGATGTTCTATTTCTATTGCATATTGGGAAAGATTGATTTCTGGAGTAAAGCTGTCTGTTGTGGTACCCCAAGCCATTGGAATTTCTCTCTGTAACAGAATTGGCGACTCCGTTGGGGAGTTCCTAGTAGTTGTCCTTTGGGGGTGATTTTCTCGGCATTCAATGTATTTGAATTGCTCTCTCTCTCTTGTCTCTGTGTTGGGTCTGGGGGCATGTATGCCTGGTAGAGTCTGATTGGTGTGAAGTTTGTCTCAGCCTACCTGTTTGCCTTGTTTTTATGCACCTTTTCTTCCTGTATGCGGGTTTTTGATTTACATTCGCGTATACATGTGGATTCCTTTGCGATTTCCGCGTATACACACGGGTTTACTGCGAACAGTTGCGTATGCCCTTGGTTTTGCCTTTTTGTTGGAGATAATTGGTTGCTGGGTGAATGCTGTTAGTTGCTGAGTCTCCTTTGGCACTGCCTGAGTCTATTTAGACCTCTGTTTCTGACCAGAAACATTTTTTTTTTAGCTTAAATTTTTTTTTAGGAAATTTCTTGTCATGGTATTTTCGATTTTTTGTTTGAGATTAGTGCATTAGAGTTCTTTTACCTTAGTGCTTTGCTTGAATGCTGTTTATGTGTGCTTGCAGAGTCCGGGGGTGGTAGAATCATTCTTTTGCTTTTTGTATCTCTTTTATTTTCAAAAAATCCAAAAACATTTGCTTATCATCATGCATTGCATTTTGGACTTTGCATTGTACTTGCACTAGATCTATATTTGCTTTGGAGTACTAGTTAGGACTTTATATAGGAAATATTTGCATTTATCATTTGAAGAAGAATTGTGCATTTCACGTAGTAGCATACCCTGTTTTCATGGACACAATGCATTTGCATTGATTGTTAAGGTGTGCATTTTACTTCTTGTTGCGTCATAACACCACTAGTTGCACGACCATATCCTATTTTTGAGTAATAAAGCCAACTAAAATCAACGCTAAATTAAAATGAGTTACACTCTTTTCTTTTTTAGGGTGCACCAACAAGCTTAGGTTTTAGGATCTTGGAATAGTTCATTGTAAGTCAATTCTCCAAGATCACTAAACAACAACATCTAGGTGTCTGTCCAGGTGAGTGTGTGAAATCCTTGGTATAACCATTGTTCTCAGGATCCTCCTCACAAACGGGAGTTAAGCACGAGGCAGTGTGAGCGGTTATTGATTGGGATGACCCCTAGTCATAACTAAATAGCACTAGAGATATTTCCAGGATTATATTCGTATCTGGGGGCTCTTTCGAGAGTTTCGGGCTTTGCTACCCTGCCCATACGGTTAATCCCGCCTGCGACTGTCCACTTGAGCATTGATTATATTGAGGTGACCTGAGTGGCCTTACCTAGGATATCGAGGGGGTACTTGTAGAGGTTATTCTGCGGGTGTCCTAGCCATGTTGGGGTCAGACATCACAGTCGCTTTACGCGTTGAAGCTGAGGGCCACAATAATTGGTTACGTACCTCCGCTTGTTGTGTATGGGAGTCTCAAGCCTCTCCTAGGTGAGATATACCTGCTTCATTTGGGAGCTCACTTATCCAGCCCTTGTTTGCTTGCATTTGGCTTTAGATTTTCTTAGTGATTGCTCTGTGCACGCTAGATTGGCCTAGGGTTGACGTAAATAGAGAGTCTTTGCTATTTTTTGAGTCATTGTGGATTCAGGTGCGGTTCTACGCCGCTCTCGTCGTTTAGCAGGACTTCCACCTTCTACTTCTCCTCCTCCTTTGGGAGAGAGACCTAGACAGTCTAGGTGGACTGTGTCACACATTGATTCACACACCATGGGGGATCATTCAGAGGATATTTCTGAGCCACCTCCTCCCATTCGTGTTGACGATGGGGAATTTACGCCTACTTACGAACCTTCACCCGAATTAGCTGAGTTAGGTCCTATGAATTCTAAGATAGGAGCCATGAATGATAGAACTACTCACTCTAGGGTTGATTCCCCTTTGACACGTTACCGGTATGGCATGCCGGAAGACGCCGAGACTCATTTTGAACCCGCCACTACTAGCTATGGTAGTTATGGTATGGACAGTTTTCCTATGCACGATTTGACATTTCATGTCAAATCCGACTTTGAGCCTAACACTATTCCTGGGGGCAATCCCATTCCTTACCTTGCGGAGAGGTTTGGGAGTACTAGTCACATTGCACCTTCCGTCCCAGTGGTGGAAGCTATGTCTTATATCCCTCCTAGGTCTAGAGTTAGCGATCCTATTAGGATACCCAATCCAAGACGAGTGACGATAGGTGGTAATACTTATATTATTACTTAGGTTCCTTCGTCCTCGACCCCTAGTTCTTCAAATGTACATCCTCCACCTTATTCACGTGGTCCTTCAAGTCAGCACATTGCTACGAATAAGGTCCGTACTGCGGTTACTAGACCGATTGTGTCTCAAGTTTACATACCACATGTTGTTTCGGGAGGCTATGTTCATGCTTCTAGAGGTCAGATTACTACTTCCGCGGCATATATCCCTACTTCCGGTATGTATATTCCTACTTCTGGAACCTATCTTCCTACTTACGGAGTGTCCCATGGGGCATCACATGCGATGACCTATGGACCTTATTACGGGACGCAGTATGGACAGGTTTCTTCACCCTATGGAGGCGGGTATTCACAACCTGCCTACTCTCCTAATTACGGCTTTGTAGCCCCTACTAGTCAAGGTCCACCTCATTATGGTGGTTCCACGCCACCCTATACGGGTCATACGGGAGGAGGTCACTATGGCCAAGGCCATGGTGGTAATCAATCCTATATCATACCAGGGAGCGGTCCATAGACCTCATCATCCTAGGCTCCCTTTCCTCGCGACGCTTAACCTTCCTGAGTTATCGAGACTCACGAACGATCCTGTGGCTCATGACCCGGCTTGGCCGGCTGCCCCTACCAAGATTCCTTCGGACATACCTAAGTTCAAAGGCAAATCGAGAGAGGATCTGAGCGAACACGTTACTACGTTTCACCTTTGGTGCTCTTCAAATTCGTTACATCAGGATTCAGTCCGTTTGAGACTATTTCAACGCACCCTCACAGGGCCTACTGCGAAATGCTATATAGAGCTACCTAAGGGAGCTTTCGCTTTGTTCGACGACCTTGCGATGAGTTTTCTTAATCACTTCCAGCTACCAGTGCTCTATGATGTTGGTACTAAACTCTTGTTGACATTTCGGTAAGATAAAGCCACCAATATTTCTGATCATATTCAAGAGTGGCGTAGATGGAAGAGATTAATTAAAGCTTTTATACCGCTGGAGTTCCTTCTCGAGTGGTTCCTCAAGTCATTATTGCCATATATAGCGAAGGATGTTTCCACATCCGGAGTGCAGAATGAGGAACAAGTGATCTTTAGGGCACAGGAACTGGACTTGATCTATGCTCAGTCCGGTTTGTTGTATGAGATTATTCCCAACACTCCTCGTTCCAATTTCGATCCCAAGGTCAAACCTGGACCACATGCCGATGGCATTGTGGGTTGTGCAAGTGCGAAACCTGTGGATTTGGTTGCAAAACAAGTTAGTAATTTGTCGCTCAACCAATCTGCTTCGGGACAAGCTACGAATTCATCTAAACCCACCCAAACGGCGAATGTACTTTCTGTGCAATCGTCGGACCAGAAGGGTAACTAGCAGCCCGGACGAATAGAAGAAAGGGTAAGAATAATAATCGAAAGGGTGGGAATAAGAACGAGAATGCTACCAATAGTAACAAGAATGGTAAGAATTCTAGGGGGGACAAGCAAGTGAAACGTAAGGTTAAATTCCCTTGCAATCTATGTAAGGATGATCACCTCACTTACTTGTGCCCTCAGATTGAAGAAGCTTCGATATTCTTAGCACAAGGCCCAGCTGTGCTAACGAACCCTTTACCACATAACCAGAATATGAACTCGAAGTCCCATGACTAGTCTAGTGATGATGATCGACCATAGGGTAGTGGTCGTGGGTGCATTAACATGGTACGTGCTGCCAAGGTTGTGACTCGTGCGAAATATTATAGTTCATCACAACCCAGCCCAGGCAAAGAACCCGATCCACCAGGAACCCCTTTGTGCATTGAGAAACCTGCGGATAAACTTGAGGCTGCACCTCGCATTCCTAAGGGAGTCCTTAAGCGTTTGGGGCATAATCCAAATGCCCGAGCCGCCCAGAATTATTCAGTTGTCGAGGATTTAGGCCATACTCCTTGTGCGATGTCTGCATTGGAAGTGCTTCAGAGTTGTCCTTCGCAAAGGAAGGATTTGCTTTCTGCTCTTGGTGTGAACGGTGATGATTCTTCCTCAGTGATCAAATTTGAAACCGTAGGACATCAGCCTCGCTTGCCCTACTATGTGTCCCTTTTGGTGCATGTAGAATGTCTTGGTATGACCGTCAAATGCACTGTGATTGACGAGGGCGCTGCTGCTTCTGTGATGTCTTTGTCCTGTTGGAAGGGTCTCAGTTCTCCTGAGCTATCAAAGTCAGCGACTATGTTAACTGCTTTTGATGGGAGATATTTTAGGCCGCATGACATCCTTCCTTCCCTTAAAGTCCGTTTGGGGGGGAAGACGATTGCGATAGAGGTTGAGGTGGTTGATGCGCCCCTTGACTATAATCTCTTGCTGGGTAGGAATTGGATGTATAGTATGCAAGCCATTGCTTCTTCCTTGTTCCACGTTGTGTGCTTTCCACATAACAGGAAGATTGTAACGATTGATCAGATGGCATTCAAGAATCCTTCTATTACTGCATCTTGGGGAGCTTCAATCCCAATTTTTGAGCACTCCCAGCCGACAACTAGGAGTGTGGGTGTAGGCATTTATCCATCCCTTATGGGAAGCTTTAGTTGTCTTGCGGCAATCCTCATGATAGGATCTTGTTCCGATGAGGCTTTGACTTCTACGACCTCGGTATCTTTTCGCACAACCCATATGGAGGATCCTTGGATTCTTCCTTCACCGAGTACTTCGAGTGAGCCTGTCCAGACCAACGTGCCATTGCCTGTAGCTATGATTGCTTACCAAGCTAATCTCAAGAATGTTGCAGAGCCTTGTTCTTCCTCTTCGCTGACGGAGGAGGAAGACCCCTATGTGCTGCTGGCATGGGCAGTACAGTATTCTCATGCCCACGACTACCTTGATACAGTTTTCCCTTCAGATGAAGCGATTATCGAGGCTATGTCGGGTGTTGAGCCACCATGGGAGGAACTTCATCATAGATCGTACTTCCTTCCACCGCTTGACCATTTGGAGCATGAGGATTATAGGGATATTCTTAGTCAAAGAGTTGGTATTCCTATGGTTCCATTAAGCTCTCCTGGTTCGATGGCTAATGGAAACATGGTGAACATATCGGCAACGATTCCTATCAACATCTCTCGCAATCTTGGCACCATTGAGAATGTCTATATTGGGGCGGAATGTTCCCATGCTGAGATTCTCGAATATACCAAGCTATTTAAGGAATTCCATGATATTTTTGCTTGTTCTTATGATGAGATGCTAGGTATTGACCCTCAGATTATCGAACATGAGATTAAGACTCACCCAAATGCTAAGCCTGTTCAACAACGTTTACGCGTCGTGAATCCTACGAAATCACCCGCCATTAAGGCAGAGATAGAGAAGCTGTTGAAAGCCGGTTTCATTTATCCCGTTCCCCTGACGGAGTGGGTTTCAAACCCCGTTTCGGTGGATAAGAAGCAGGGAGCGATCCAAATATGCACTGATTTCCATGATTTAAATCGTGCCTGTCCTAAGGATAACTTCCCCACACCATTTATAGATCAGATTTTGGATGAGTGTGTGGGTAGCGAGGTGTTCTCCTTCATGAACGGCTTTTTCAGGTATAATCAGATCCAGATTAAACCTAAGGACCAGCACAAGACTGCATTTATTTGTCCTTGGGGAACGTTTGCATATCGAAAAATTCCTTTCGGCCTTAAAAACGCCGGAGCTACATTTCAGCGGGCGATGACCTTGATTTTCCACGATCTCAAGTCTATTATCGAAGTATTTTTGGATGACCTCGCTGCTCATTCTCGTATGAGAATGCGTCATCCCTATCACTTGATATTGGTATTCGAAAGATGCCTGCACTATTTAGTTAGATTAAATCCTCATAAGTGCATCTTTTGCGTGAAGTCAGGTTGTTTATTAGGATTCATCGTTTCAAAAGAGGGTATAAGAGTCGACCCTTTGAAGGTTGAGCAAATAATTCAGTTGTCTCCCCCGAAGAACAATTGTCATCTTCAGTGTTTGCAAGGTATGGCAAAATTCTTACAAAGATTTGTTGTCAACTTTGCCAATTTGACTAGAGGCTTCATGCATCTCTTGAAGAAGGATACTCCCTTTGAATGGGATGAGCGAGCCCAGGAGTCCTTCGATGCACTCAAGCGAGCCCTAGCATTGGCCCCGGTGATTAGTCCTCCAGATTATAGCCGTGATTTCCTATTATATGTGGTCACGTCTTTAGAGACGATTGGTATGGTTTTGGTTCAAGAGGATGAGGTAGCTCCAAGAGCATGTCATATATTATCTGAGCCCAAACCTTATTGATGTAGAGATTCGTTATTCTCATGTCGAGAAGCTTGCTTTAGAGATCGTACATGCGGTTCAGCATTTGAGACATTATATTCTCCTTCGCCAGACCTTGGTTGTGGCCCATGTCAATCCGTTTCAGTTCGTCCTCACACGAAGGATGATTGGGGAAAGTATAATAAATGGATTGTCATTCTACAAGAATTCGATCTCAAATTTGTTTCGGCAAAGTCGAAGAAGTCGTTAATTTTTACAGAGCTTATATCGGATTTTTCAAGCGAGGCCGAGGAGTTGGTTTGTGAAGATATGTTTGTTGATTACATCTTCTTAATCTCAACGTCTGACCCATGGTATGGAGATATCATAGTATATATGCAAACACAGAGGACCCCTACTCACCTCTCGCAAGATGAACAATGACGATTACGTCAAGTCTCTAAGACCTACCTTATAGTGGACAATACTTTGTACCGCCATGGGGTAGATTCCATTTTACGATGTTGTTTAACTCATGACAAGGCTGAGGTTGTGCTAAATGATTGCCATGAAGGGGCATGTGGTGGTCATTTATCTGGGCTTTCTACAGCTCAAAATATTTTCAGAGCGGGTTATTTCTGGCCGTCGATCTTTAAAGATTGTGTTGATACGGTCAAGAGGTGCCACCCTTTCCAGGTGTTCACATGTAATATGTGCTCAAAACCTACCCCGTTACATCCCATTATCACCATCGGTCCCTTCACTAAGTGGGGGCTCGATTTTATGGATTGCAACCCAGCTTCGGCTAGGGGGCACCATCAAATTATAGTCGCCGTTGATTATTTCACGAAATGGGCTGAGGCAATGCCTACAGTAAAATCCGACGGTGAGACAGCCGATCACTTCGTATTCAACCAAATCATTACTCGATTCGAGATTCCGAAAGATCTTGTCACTGACCATGGCTCGCACTTTCAGAACCATATGATGGAAGAGTTGGCATCCAAGTTAGGGTATAAGCAAGAGCACTCCTCTTCTTACTACCCCCAAGCGAATGGACAGGTAGAGGCAGTGAATAAATCACTCAAATCCATTCTCCAACGAACCATCGCACAAAGCAAGACGAATTGGCATATTATGTTATACCCTGCTTTGTGGGCATATCGAACCGCGGTTAAGACTGCCACTGGTTTTTCTCCATATCAGCTCGTACATGGAGTGGAGTCGATATTGCTAGTTGAATGCGAGATTCCTTCGTTGAAGCTAGCCATGGAACTCTTACCAGACACTTCATCTTTGGAGGAGCATTTGGTTCACCTTGAGCAACTTGATGAGCAACATCGAGATGCCTTGGTGGCTCTAGAGGTTAATAAACGCCGCGTTAAGGTCCAGTACGACAAGTCTGTCCTTCCAAGAGTGTTTAGTGAAGGAGACTTGGTCCTTTTGTGGGATCAATCGAAAGAAACTTTGGGGGCAGGGAAATTTAATCCTATGCGGCGTGGTCCTTACGTGGTCAAGCATGTATTAGAGAAGGGTGCCTATGAGTTAGTCTATTACGAAGGCACAGCTTTGGCGAAGCCTAGAAATGGGCTATATCTCAAAAAATACTATGCATGATCTTTAGCCAAGGCTGCTTGTTGTATATTACTGTACAGCTTTGCATAGTTAGGTCTTTTCTTATCGTGATCGGGTTTGTGATTAGTTTCCGTTTCTTTTGGCAGATGTCAAGGGAATCTTCCACCTACGTAGGATTCGTGGATGGTGCAAGCCATCACACTCAACACTCAGCCTCTGCTGCTTGGGTGATTTATACTCCTATGGGTCAGGTACTGTCTTCAGGAGGTGTATGTCTACGACCATCTTCCAACAATGTTGCTGAATATAGTGCTGTTATTGAGCTTCTACGGGATTCCATTTCACATGGCGTTCTATCTCTTGAGGTACATCTTGATTCGGAGTTAGTAGTGTCACAGCTCAATGGTTTGTACCATGTTAGAGATCCGATGTTATTGAGAAGGTTCTTACATGTGAGATTGTTAGAACGAAAATTTGACCATATAACATATATACACATTCCAAGAAGTAATAATCAAGTTGCTGACTCATATGCTAACTACGTGTTAGATTGGCATTTGTCTCATTCATAATAAATTAATCACAAACATTTTTACACATGTAAATAAATAAATTGATCACCATAAAACTTTTTTATATATATCAAAAATGTGGTAATACATAGTGTCATATACAAAAGTGGGGCTTTTAAAGCCACCATCATATAATACATAGTTGTACAAAACATATACACTCCCAGGTGTCTAAGCCTGTGGAGGAGGAGGGTTGTGATCATGGTATGTCACCACGACTCTAGCTAGCCATCGAAATAAACGCACCCATGTGCGTGGTACACCCACCACCTGTCGCTGCATGGCCTTAGGCAAGTCCTCGACTTGCACCATGGGAACTCTATGAGTCATTCTCACAAAGTTGGTATGAATGCTCTGGAGCGTTCGCTCTGCATCCACACCCATGATGTCATCTCCTCTTCCCCTCCGTCTGTGATGCAGGAAGCCCTCTGGTCGCCGTGGTCCCACATCTACACATAAATGGTTGATGTCACTATGTGCTGTCGCACAAAAACATGTCTTTTTGATTCCACATAATCAAGAAAATACAAAAAAATTAAATAACTTAAAAATTTAGAAAAAAAGAGTGAGAGTCGAGATTCGATACCTATCTCACCATATGCCGATCCTGGTGGCAATGGCATGTTTGGATCCCCCCAGAAATCTATCCCTCCATAGGGGTATTCATCTATGGCAACAATCTGTCATCGCCACCATGGAAATAAGTCAGCTGGATATGGGTTGGCCACCCTACCACCCCCTAGTATGCGCATCGCATCTGCCCAACGCCATTGGGCCGGATTTCGAACCCCGTGGAGAGGAACGTCCACTCTAGGGCTCAATCCTGGAACACGCTCAAAGAAAAACATGCTCAAAATACTGCTGAATCTGAAATTCTGTATCCTGCCTGGCTTACACTCACTGAGATGGTGTTTCATGTTGCTCAGTAGTGTGGTACTCTAGTCATATATGGTCGGTCTCATACACTCCACCACATAGAACATCAGTGGCCGCGAGGCCTGATGGAGTGATGCTATGCTTGCTATCTTGCCCAGCGTTAGTAGTATGGCCTTTAGGCCCAGCACCTGTATAGCATTGGTGGGGACTTGGCTCCCCACCTTCTCCGTATCTGGGTAGTAGTACACAGCTATGTACTCGTCGATAGTAAGGCCACCTCCTGGCCCACTTCGGGAAAGAAGGTTCACCACCTCCCCTCGTCTAGATAGCCCGGTGATAAAGTATATGTCCTCCACCTCTATGGTGAGGGACATCCCATCTATACGGAAGGACTCCGAGTCTGGATCCCAATAGTCTACCAGCATCTGTAGCAGTCTTGGTTTGGCCCTCAAACCACCAAGACACCAAAACTTGTAGAGTCCACAGCCACGAAGAGCTTGTTGAGCCATTATGTCGGCCCTTACTACTTCCTCTACTTCACCATGCTCGCGCTCTCTCCACTCTAGCACCATCCTGCAAGAGAAATTTCCAAATTGTCCATTAGTTTACTTAAAAAACCACTTGCGCAGCCTCATACGCGATTGTTTTACAAACGATCGCGTATGTACGCGGGTTTTAGCCCCTTTTCCGCGTATAGCCAGCCCTATACGCGAAAAAAGCTTCGATATCTGCGTGGGCCGCAGTGCTCATGTAGAGATGGCCTTAAAAACCTCATTTAACCATGAAAATCAACAAGAATTATATCAAAATGCAAGAGGAGAGCATGAGTAAATACCTGGAAGAAACGATTGTGAATTCCGTCTGCTGGATCTCCTGGAATTTGCAGTTGGAAATCAGAGCTCAAATGGGTAAAAGTTTCAAATGATTTATATTTTTTTACTATTTATAGAAAATTTTTCAAATATTTGAAAATTTTTACCCCCTTTTCCTATAGTTTCGACATTTTCTAACCATTTTGGCCCGTTTCTGACATAACTTGTGATGTAGAAGACCATTTGCAGTGCCATTTTAGCCTTTGGATTGACCCATTCGTACTGATCTCAGGTATTGTGTCTAAATTGGCATATAGGTTAGGTTCACCACCGGTTGCATTTTGCATGACCTTATGACCATATCACCATGACCTTAGGTACGAACCCACTCTATTATGTCACGGAACCTTCTTGCTGCTTTAGAAGTGGCATGATGTGAGTGGTAGAGCTTCACCTTACATGGGTACCCTAGTTAGCGCCTTATTTGCATTTGGTGCCGATGCCGATGTTTTCTCCTTTAGGGTGTGGGAGTTCGTTGTATAGTACCACCATGACATTTCGCAATAGCCTCATACTCCTCTTGATCTTATGCTAGCCTATTTCCCTTAGGACTCCCCTATGTCAAGTTGTGAATGCATTATCATGAGCTTTGCCTGCCTTATTGAGCTTTATGCTAGCTCCCTTGACATTGCGTTTCAGCCATATATCCCGAGCGTGTCTCATGTCTAGCCATGTAGAGCCATTTTTTATCCTTCGCAGCTTGATTCCCTTTTTACTGGGAGGGGATTTTCCCCCGAGTGTCGATATCCTACACATGTGTCCTTGCATTGAGCATAGGTATGTTCCACTACTTGGAACTAGTTTTTTTTCCCTTATGACACTCATCTCCTCCTAGTTTGTAACTATAAAGCTAGTTTATTCTTTTTTCAAGCTTTTCAAATAACTGAAAAAGTCCAAAAAAATAAAAAAACCAAAAAGCTGGACAAGGAAATATGTTATCTTTGGCAACTGTCGAGTCGTGTCGCCTTCGAACAGAGCACTGTATATCACATCCATTGGTTGGGTTATAGTTTGACTTTAGGAGCTGTACTCGTTTATCCGAGTTTATCTCCACCGACTGGTTAAGCTTCTAGTCCCTATGGAGCCTCTGTTGATGCCTCCTATGTCACAGATATGTCCGAGTTTGTATATCGAGTCTATGCTGCCTTTATTCAGTCACCATACGCCATTATGCTCTTGTTCGAAGGAAGTTGAAACCTGTGTCGGCCATTCCTCAGTTATCTTGACTTTGCATGTCGGCCATTCCCGGTACAGTTACTGGTTCATGCACCTTATGATCGAGTCCTTCCACATTATACAGCTTTGCTGGGTACCTCGTGTTGGATGATGGGGGATGCGTTAATGCCCTCCTTCTAGCGGATTTCATCCCATCGACTCCAGATCATTTATTCTGGGATCGGAATCTAGAGTCCTTTTGAGTGCCTTAAGACTTGCAGTCATTAGTGGCAGGTTCTCTCGCCATTGACAGTTTCTTGGGAATACATCAATGTCCCCTGATCAATGGATCCTCTCAAGTGTTCGACCTCAACACATTTATTCACACTTGTTAGTTTGCACTCTAGTACCTTGATTCCCATTTTCATTATTGGTGGGTGATCTCACGTCTGTTAACGGTATACATCAATGACCGGTAATCAGACGATGGACTACTATGTTCGACCTCGACACCTCTATTTGCATAGTAGGACATGTACTCGTAGTGGTTTGTGTAAAAGACTTTCCATATTGGTGGCATCCCTTATATGCTACCTCCTTGATCGTGCTAGTATTCATGAGATTTCGGCTCTCGTGACTTGATTCCAGTGTATGTCAGACATTTCCAGCCACTATGGAGATCTTGATCTATTATATATCTTCAGCCATTTTGGAGATCATGGTCCTTTTGTATATCTTCATCATGGAGATCCTGATCCATGTATATTGTACATGGTGATGACCACATATGTGATATCATGTATTATGCCTATTCATGGCCATTGTACTCTTATGTATCCGGGACTGCTGTGTGTACTTGCAGTTGTATGCAGAGTTGTATTATTGTACTATGCTGATTGGGTGGCTGGTCTTCCATTTGGGATCCTTCATCACTCCACTTCTGGGATGGACTTGTAATGTATTTCGGCTATCGTATGACCCCTCTGACCTCACACATTAGGGGCATCTGTTATAGCGGATTTCACCACTCTAGGTGAATCACACTTTGTATGGCCTTCCCCTATCCCGCTGCAAAATCTTTAGACCCCATGGACCATCTTTTGTCCTTTGATGTTTCCTTGATCATCCCTAAAACCATATGAAAAATGATATACGCGGCTTTTAACCCGATAACTGCGTACATACACGGGTTTGACCCCTATAACCGCGTACATCGGGATGTGTGCATAATCCAAATCCTTTTGGAGTTTTCCTTGACATGGATCTGACTCATATGACTCCTGGCCTTCCATATGCCTTGAGATCACACGGATTCGACCTTTCATTATCCCTTTGAAAGCTATATAAGGAACCCCTTGGTACATTGA
>LPNX011146496.1:769503-813409 GCA_001517045.1 Pseudotsuga menziesii
AATATTGGAAAGCTCAACGGGGATCTACTTCAACCGTCCGGAATAAGGTACGAGGTCTGATCCTTTAGTGTCAGATGTTTTATTTTTATTGCATATTGGGAAAAATTGATTTCTGGAGTCAAGCTGTCTGTTGTGGTACCCCAAGCCATAGGAATTTCTCTCCGTAACCAAAGACTTCTTAGATATTATAGTTATCCCATTAGAGTCCTGAACAGGCTTGCTGGAAATGTGGATAATCATCTTAAGATGATTTAAGTCTCTACTTTGTGATGCTTACTATATAAGAGGGTTATACCTCCAAAGTGTACTTATGTTTAATAATTCAATGGACTTAGCTGTGAACCTTATTTTTTATCACTTGGACATTCTTGTGTGAAGCTAGATCAAATTGACTAGTACTCTAAGGATCCCATTTAGTGAAACTCTTGTTTTTATTTAATCAAGACATACAATTTCATGATGATTTTCTGTATAAATAAAGGGAAGTAAATCTATACTCGGAAGTCAGAATTTTAGCAAGATGAAAGGATGAGATTAATAAATGCCAGGTTCCTTTTAAATTTGTTTTCATTTTGATGCTAATCTATAATCTCATGCTATATTATCTTTTTGTTTATGGCCATTTGAATGATTACAAGTCAGATATCATTATGAATAATTGTGTGAGGAACCTGTTGGATGAAGTATAAAAATTTCTGTTTACTTCCTTCTCCAACTCTTAGAAGTTGGAAGTTTAAAAAAGTAGACTCTTTGTTCTTTTCACACAACATCTTTGGCCACAACATCTCCCTAATAGGAATGACAATAATCTATCATGCACCTCTACAAACCTAGGGATATCTTTGCATTTTAACTTCAGAATATTGGAATAAATGTAGAATGAAGTGCTAGATGGAGTGCTAGACAGGGTGTTGGATGGAGTGTTGGAAAATTTGGAGACTGCATACATAAAATTACAAAGGTATATTGGATGGAGTGTTGGAAATTTGGAGACTGCATACATAAAATTACAAAGGTATATTTGGTTAGTTAATGACTGATGAAATCCAAATATGTTTAATTAAGGTAGTCAATCAATACCAAATTTACTTGTATCCTTCATGAAGCTAGAGATTTCAATTTTTCTGTATTTATTATTCTCTTGGTTCCCAAATTAAATTTAATTGGACTGTTTCCTTCATTAAACCTATTTTCATACATTAATAAAGGAGATCTAATTTTACTAACTCATCTATTCATATTATTATGAGACGATCAATGTCCAAATATTTGATTCGGACAATGATCCATGATTAGTGTTCAATTCATTATTAAAGTGTAGGTATTAAATCTGATTCATTTTGCAACAGACACTTAAGTGCATAAGTTGATTTAATAACATTAACATCAAGTATATGTAAGTCATTCATGGTTCACTTATATTTTATATATGCTAAAATCAGCATTTAAAAACATCTTGGCACTTAGGTAGTTGAATCGACTTCCAATTTGAAGTATCTTATCATGTTGGTCTTAGTTTGGAAACTCCCTCAAGGATTCGATGACACATTTTTTAAAGCACAAGGTTCTTCACTTACTTCGACACATTCCAAGTCTTCACATAGTTTGAACTCTTTGTCAAATATTTTTAACTATAACACTGTACACTTTTAAGTTTGGGTATAAATTCATTCGTACATACCAAATACCTAAATTAAATTATTTTATGTGTTGTGGTTTAGCCTATGAGTTTATGGTAACAGTTTATTAATTGATAATGTACCTTAACCTCATAAACTCGATTTGCCTTTGTTCCATATACATTTCGTTTGACTCATTTAGCTCTTTGGATTAAACCATAATCACTTATTTTAATTATTATTATCCAATTGGCCTAATTATGAGTTTTTCTTCACTAATTCATAATAAACTAAGCACATCTGCATGTCTTAAAGTGTGTCATTAAGTTGGGAGATGATTACCTTTTGTCGGGTTTAAAGAGCAATAATGAAACCATTTTTCATACCATCATTTTCAAATTCTCCCATATTGTTGATATCATGCTCTTCGAAAGTCATATATGGCAATGGTGGTTAAGTATTGACAAGTAAGAAGAAGGGTGGAGGTTTTCTCGGTTCATCTTTGTTTCCATCCCTTACACAGATGCAGTCACTTCTTGTCATTCCTTATCTACACTTCCACCACGATAAACCACCACGAGCCTACTTCCTTCACTGATATCCTAACCCTTCCAGAATTCTAGTAGTGTCGCAATTTATTCATCAGAGCTAGGTGGAAACCCTTTTTAACCAATCTCTTGGGACATGACGACGAGGTTTCTTTACAATTTTCCCATGGGTTTGATGGAATTAGAGCACAAGTAGGTCCTTTGGAATTTTATGTCACCGAAGAGTCTATTTCTCAGGCCACAAGGCTCCCTCGTACCGGTGATCATTGGTTCAAGAATTACAAGTTATCATGATAGAGCAACGAATTTGTCTTCAAACAAGAATTCATGACAATGAAAGGAGAAAAAGGGTTTGCGAAGAATTGGATTTGAGATGAATTCATTAGCCCATCGATGGTAATTAACAAGGTCATTACTTGCAAAGGTAGGTTCTCCACCTATAAGACCTGTCATTTTTTATTGTTGTCTCACTTCGAGTTTGGAAAACTTATTAATTTTCCTTTCTATTTCTAAAAGAGTTTGAGTATAATGGCTTCCCAAGTTAGGAAGAATACAGAGAACACTAACCGTAGTCTCTACCACCATGGCCTTATCAAAATTCTAAGTCTAGCGGAATTAAGGAATAAAAACTAGAATTGAGAGCAATTCTTTCATATTCTCCCTAATCCCCATGTTGTCTTCCCGGTCGAAACACCGCCTACCTCTCATCATCCCATTTAGTTGCCATGTATGAATTTAGATAAGAATTTGGGGAAAATGCCATAGTATCATGTTGATAGTCATGACCATCAGAGAAAATCCAAAGATCAAAAGCAAGGGGGCAAGTCGATCCTAAGAAGAACCAGAGGATATATTTCCAATAGGAAAATCCTCACTCCCTTGGTAACCAAGATTAGGAAAAGGTAAATACCTCAAAATAAAATGACAGTTGACCTACCCTCGAATTACCTACAGTATGGCTGCCAAAACAAAAGCTCATGATGCCATTATCAAAACCCCTTTTGACCCTGCTCCTGCTCAAATTTCGTCATCCACTCCTTTGCCTAAAAAAGAAGACCCTCAATCTATTACATCTCCACACGTCTCTTCAGTCCCTCTATCTCCTTTACATTCTGCCTATGAATCCTTGTTACCTTTGCACTATGTTTCAGATCCGTTACCTGCATCTACGCACATGGATCCAACACCTAATCCTTCAACCATATCTTCTGATCTATATGCAAATACTTATTTCCAAAAGAGGATTATTAAGCTCACAGAGGACATTGAGGAGTACGTTCATCTCACCCAACATCTTAAGAAAGAAAATGGGATTTTGAAGACTAGAGTTGATTCTTTACAAAAAATGATTGATGATATGATTAGATATAACTAGAGCTCGAGAATACAATTGAATAAGAAATAACAACAACTGGAAGAGATTATGAAAGCTCAACCAAATCCAGTTCCTGCATCTCCCCAAGTGTAGGTGTTGGTCAATTCCTCAAGGGGCTGACTCAAATCACATCATCAATTTTGACTATCAATTTTGATTCCTTGCATTGGGACATGCAAGATCTTTGGTGTGGGGGAGATGATGGCTCCCTATTTTGTCTATATCTTGTATACATTTAAAATAAGGAACCAAACATTTTAATCCAATTTTATCTATGTTTATCATGCGTTTTGGTTCATCTATATAAAATTTGAGGACTACTTCATGACTCCTTTGATAATGTATTTTTACTATCATTTCACTTATTTAATTCACTTTAAAAAAATAATTTTAAAGGTCACATCTAACAAATAATTGTTTGGTATATAGAATCTTTGTTTATTATGAAGATCTCTCACTCACCTAATCTTGCAACTAATCACCTGATCCTGCACATAATCTAGCACCTAATCAGACACTAGCGAAATAAAAGGACAAGTATTCAAAGTATGGAAAGGTTCTAGTTAAAGTGCATTTAGGGATTGCTATGCGGTACCCATGAAGGCTATTAGCTAACAATTGCTGCTCAAATCCCTCCAAGAGATGCGACCCTAGCTATTGGTAGTGTGAATATTTGTGGCATAAAATGTGGGAGAACCATGATGATTTTAGTGCATGTTTGTTTTGATGCAAGGCCTCTGTTTCCATTTGTTTATTTTTATGATTGTCATGACTATTTTTAAGGGTTGATTCTTTCAGTGTTCGACCCATAATGTAGCCTATAAATACATAGGAGATACTCTGATCTATGTTCCAAACTGTTAATCAAATCTTGCACTCATTTTAAGTTTTAAACTTTGGTTTGAAAATGTTTGAAGGGGGCCCACTTTCAACCATTGTGTGTGTTTCTGCGTTCAGTTAGTAAGTTTATTTGCTCATATTATTATACAATTTTTTTCCACATTGTGTGTTAATTACTATTTTCTGTTAATACATTTTGCTTCAACTTCATAGATGTGAATGCATAGGTGTAGCCTTAACGACTTCTTTGCCTGTGTGTGTGGCTTGTAGAATAGGGTAACTTGTTCACATTTTTGTTTCATGCACTCCTTGTGCATTGATCGGTTCACAATCGATTTATCCTTTCTATATATATTTCCTGTTCTAGCACTAGTACTTTGATTTCAGTAATTTAGCATAATAATTCCTAAGAGCATTTCCTGATTTTAGGTTCTTTTCACAATTCAAGCAGATTATGTTGTAGATTTAGTTGGATAGCCATAGAAGTATTTTCAGATCTGATTTTTTCTTTTGTTTAAGTATACCATGTTGTAGATTTAGTTGGATACATCTATGGACATAATATACAGTGTAACAATTTTGGGATTTGATAATAATGTGTGTGTTAAGATTCTTTCATCAACTTAGTAAAAGCATAAATCAGTTGGTGATTTGGGAAATTCTTAGCTTTGAAATTTGGGAATTACTCTATAACTCTTAGATGATTTCATGTTTGCTCTAATTTTGTTTTAAGGATACCAAATAAAAGATTTCCCATACTCTATTTTTATCAGGGGATAGTTATTTTAGAAATCATTATCATTTTATAATAGTTGTGTTAAAAGTTTTATTAGATAGTCCATTTAGTTTTAGTTTGAAAGTGGTAGTGATTAATTGGGATCAACATTTATGTTACAATAACCTTTGGATTTAAAGGTTGTTTCTTCATTTGGTCATAGATATTGCAAGATAGACTGTCATATTGTCCAGGACATTTCAAAAGATTGCCTTGATTTATTGTAAGAATATATTATGCTTAACTCCCCTTTGGTTGTTTAATTGTTTGACTGCTTTTATTTAGACTACTAGAGTATCCTTATATTCTCTACATTAGGAAGATAAGATTGGAGTTAGTTATATTGTATAGTATCTGAGATTTGGGGTAACTTGAAGTAGATGAAGTGTTGATTGTCTGTTGAAGAGAAGTTTTCTTGAAATTGGTTTATGAACATAGAACTTCTTTTTGGTTGATTCAAATAAGTTAGAACTTGCCTTGATCAATGAATGATTTTGTAAATTAGATTTTAATATATCTTTTTTCTTAGTGAATGAGTGAATAAATTAGTTTTGCGATTCTCTTTTGGCAATATCAGAAGTTGATTCTTAGTAAATTAGATCAGGTTAGAATCATCTCATAGCTCTTTGAAATTATCCTAGGAATTTAGCCTTAGGTTATCTTATTTTGCACATACAGTGTAGCAACTTGAAGTTTACCTACCTTGGTCGATAATTAAACTGAATGTCAATTAATTAGTTATATATTTTTCTTGACACCCTTGCATGGTAACGTCGAGATATACAACCCTTAAATGTTGACATCCATCTTGTTAATGACTAGCGTGACACCTTAGGATTGATATCCACCCTTGCGTTGACCTTAATAACCCTCCTTAGGTGCCATCCACCATAGCACTACCTTATATGACGTTTTTAGAGTACTTTGTTGTCAATTTTTATTGTGGGTTGGTCGTCCTACTGCGTTGATACTGATTTTTATTTGTGAGGGTTGGATGATCTTTTTTAGGGTATTTTCCAATTCTGGGTTCTCTCCTTTAACATGTATGTTGGTCTAGTTGAGTCTTATGGAAGTAACCTAACGCTAAGAGGTTGAACTCCATTTAATATAAGCATTTTTTTTGAGGATAAGGGAGTTCTACCCTAATATCTGATGTTGAGTTTATAATTGGTTGAGATCTGATATATAGTGCTACTGTTATTACTGTTATTGTTTTCAGTACTTTAATGGTTATTGTAGCTCATTGTTTTTGGTACATGCTGGACATGAAGGATATTGAGGTATGGTTTTTATTTTCCAAAAAAATTACATAATTTTATTGTCTCTAGTGATACATACAAGGGATGATTATAGATCCTTATAGTTTGTAAAGTCGAAGGCCAGATTTGTTGCTAAAGGATTCTCTCAAAAAGAGGGGGTTGATATTGATGAGACTTTTGCTCCTATTTCAAGATATTTTGGGACGCATGGGCAAGACCCATGTTTTCTCCGCGTCTCTTTGTTTCCATGCATGGTTACCTTTTAGTGATCCTATTTTTTTTTATCTTCAATTATTTAAAGTTATGCTAATATATAAAATATCTAACATGTTTGAAAGGAATTTCCAACTCAACATAGCATGGCTCTTCATCAAGATTCACCCAAAGCTCCTCTTAAGAATGATTGGAATAATTAATTGATGATCCATGTGAAAGACCAGATCTAGACTTGGAAGTTCCCAGTGAAATAACTCATAGATGGATGTGATCCATTACATAGGATTATAATAGATAACCATGTATCAATATGTTTGGGTTGTATGGAATATTTACCACATTCTAAGGCCCTTTACTACAAGCATTAGTGTGCTCTTATATTTTCCTTCATACTCGATGCATAATTTCCTCTCTAACATGTTAATTATTTTCTTTGCAACTCTCATGGTTTCATGATTCTCTTATTTATTTTGTATGGCTATAAAAAGTCCAATAGTCTCCACATAAATATCATATTCAATCTTCTCCCTATCATTTTTGTCAAGAAAATGTTCTTCAGTTTCTCTTATGATCATAAATTACATAATTTTATTGTATTATAGTGATGCATACAATGGCTGATTCTAAATCCTTATAGTTTGTAAAGTCAAAGGCTAGATTTGTTGCCAAATGGTTCTCTTAAAAAGATGGGGTTGATATTGATGAGACCTTTTCTACAATTTCAAGATATTTTTGGATGCACAGGAAAGACCCAGGTTTGGTAGGTTGTAGGTGAAGTCTTCCTTATACAAGGGAAGTATACTTTGAAGATTTTTAAAATTTAGACTTTAATACTAGTGAATAGTCTATGTTAATATACCTTTAGATTCATTGGTGGCCAATGTATTATCAAATACCCTAGTGTTTGGGTACACAGGGTACTCCCAAAAGACCAAACACATAGAGTAGCCACTCACACAAACAGATCACAGATCAACACACCAATGTTTTGATGTGGTTAAAACCCTCAAGAGGGAAACAATCCATGACCCCAACCAAATAGCTACTTGGAGAAATTTATTATGCAAAAGAAAGAAAGTTACAAATGAGCTTCTCATAGTTGATCAACTAGCCAAGGACCCTCCATGCTCTTTAAATAGAGATCATGGACCAATTGGGTGTTAAGCCATGGATCAAGGGTAGGTATGATCTAAGAGAAGTTGAATCGTCGAATAACTTTATGTCTAGAACATATCATGACTGTCAGATTAGAATATTTACAAATGCATACTAAAGAAACACTCTTTACCTAACGAATATATTACACAAGTTGATCTTAACTAACTACTAAGTGTCTAAATATCCTAACACTCCCCCTTAAGAACAACTTGGGATAGGATTGAAGGATTTACAAAAGTGACACTATTAGGAGAAGGAAGGTGGCATTAGATCCTATCCCCCCTTAATGACAAGCTCCTAAACTTCTAACATAGATCAAAGTTTAGAAAACTTCACTTCTGTAAGAGACTTGGTGAAGATGTCTGCAACTTGATCATTTGTAGGGCAAAAGCGCACTTCAAGAATGCGATCATGAACAATATTTTTGATGAAGTGGATATGTAGCTCAATGTGTTTGCTACGTTGATGTAGCAATAGATCTTTGGAAAGATTGATGGCACTTTTATTGTCGCACCAAAGTGGAGTAGGATGCTACTGCTCGAATCCAAACTTCGATAGGATTTGTAGAAGCCATAAAGCTTTCTGAATGGCATTAACTGCGTCTCAATATTATGCTTCTGCAGAAGAAAGAGCAAGAGCTTGTTGTTTCTTACAAGCCCAAGTGACAGGTCCAGATCCCAGACTGAAAACATAACCTGCAGTAGACTTTTGATCATCAGGATCACCGACCCAATCTGAATTAGTGAAACAAACCAACAAAGGTGTCCCCCCTATACTGTAATGAATCCCAAATTGAATTGTTCCTCGAATACATCGAAGTATTCTTTTTGCTACTTTCCAGTGACTTTCATGAGGTGTTTTCATATAACAGGAAACATGAACAATGAAAAAGGAAAGGTTAGGATGGAAATGAGTCAAGTATAAGAGACTACCAACAAGCTGATGATACAAGGTGGCATCTACTTCAAGGGAAGTACAAGTGGCAGAAATTTTGACTCCAGACTAGAAGGGAGAAGGGTCTGGTTTACAATCTTCCATGTGAAAGCGACAAATAAGGTCACATGCATACTTAGAATGGGAAAGAAAGATTCCTTCTTTGGTTTGAAAGGCTTGGAGACCAAGAAAATAATGCAAATGTACTAAGTCTGGCACTTCAAAATTTTGCTTAAGACTGGATTTCACATGGGTTAAAAGCTTAGGGTCACTACCAGTAAGGATAAGATCATCAAGATAAAGAACAAGTATGATAAGATAGTTTCCTACTTTCTTGGTATAGACATTGGGGTCAGAATGGCATCTAGAAAAACCAGTGTCAAGGAGAAATCTATCCATTTTGGCATACCAAACTCTAGGATCTTGCTTAAGGCAATATAAGGATTTCTTAAGGCAACAAACAAGGCTAGAGTTATTCTAAACATATCCAGGAGGTTATTCCATGTAAATTTCCTCTTGTAAATCACCATGTAATAATGCAGACTTGACTTGCATTTGATGGAATTCCTAGTTATGTAAGGATGCAAGGGAAAGGACAAGGCAGATGGAGTTCATTTTTACGATAGGGGAAATGGTTTCATTGTAGTCAATCCCTTCAACTTGGGAAAAACCTTTGGAAACTGACCTTTCCTTAAGTATTTCAACACTTCCATTTGATGCATACTTAGTTCTATAGACCCATTTACATTTGACAAGTTTTCTTCCTCTTGGAAGAGGTACAAGATCCTAAGTATCGTTCGCCATTAAGGAACGACATTCTTCATTCATAGCTGCATCCCAATCTGGATTTCTTGAAGCTTCTGCAAACGTTTCTGGATCATGATTCTTGGAAACTTGAGCCAAAATAGAAGAGGCTCGATGAAACTGAGAACGTGTTCGACGTTGATCTCTAGGATCACCGGCAAGATCACCAGCTGCTTCACATGTTGAATGGACACATCGAGGAAGCAATGGTGGTGGTGCAACTAGAGGAATATGAGCAGGTGGAGGTGTATTTTCATCCTCACTGTCATCATTAGAAACTAGAGTTGGAAATCTGTAAAGGAAGTTGGAAGTAGAAGAAGGCACAATCTCCAAATCAGGCTCGCGGGCCAAAGATGGCACAACCACCGAGTTAGGCTCGCAGACTAAGAGATTTTCATCAAACTTATCATCTCTTCTAATGATTACATCATTTGAATTTGGTTGAAGAAGTCTATAACCTTTTACATCTTCAGAATATCCAACAAATATGCACTTTTCACTTTTAGGCTGCAATGCTTTCTGTTTTTCATCCGGAATGTGAGCTCATGCTTCACTACCAAACACATGTAAGTGACTTACATATGGTTTAATTTTACTCCATGCTTCTTCCAGTGTTATACCTTGTAAAGATTTAGTGGGGATGCGATTAACTATGCAATTTGCACAATTTATGGCCTCAGCCCAAAATTGAAGACTCAGTCCCTTAGATTGGATCATACAATTAGCCATTTCTTTTAAAGTGCGGTTCTTCCATTTAGCTACACCATTTTGTTGTGGTGTATATGGAACAGTGTGTTGTTGTTGGATTCCTTGTTCAGTGCAGAAAGTAGTGAAATTTTTGTTAACATATTCTCATCCATTGTCGGATCTTGACTTAATGATTTAGTGACCAGATTGTTTTTCAACAAGGGCCTTGTAGTCTAAGAAGATGTTAAATAATTCGCTCTTATGTTTTAGGAAATAAAACCAAGTGCATCTAGAGTAATAATAAATCAAATTTAAGATTTATTTGAAACTAGAAAAGGAAGCAGATGGAAGAGGACCAAACAAATATGCACAAGCTCCAAGGGAACCGAGGTGTGCCAAGAGGCACGTTTGTCAAAACTGTCCCGATGATGTTTTTTGAGTACACAACCAGAACAAACACCATCCCTACAATATACCATCGAAATACCTGTCACCATATTGTATTTACATAGTTGTTGCAATGGGTGATGATTTAAGTGACCAAATCGCTCATGCCAAAGTTTGCTCAAGTTATCACCATGAGCAACAAGAACTGAAGGAAAATGTGATGACCCAAAGTTGTTAAATTTGTACAATCTAGTAATATCATCAACTATTCTAGTAGCTAGGACATGTTGAGGATCTTTAAAATACTTGATTACAACTTGGTGAGGTGTAAACGTTACAGTTTTACCTTCACCAAAATGAGTGATTTGATAGACTGACAACAAACAGGAAATTCTTGGAACACATAGCACATCACTAAAATGACCATTTTCTACTGGAACTGTTCCAGATCCTACAACACTTAGAGATCTATCATCACCAACAAATATTTGTTTGGTGTTACATTCATGCATAGTAGAAAATATGGCTTGATCCTTAGCCAGATGATAAGATGGTCTAGAATCAATGAGCCATTCATTTTGAGTAGAAGAAGAAGATGCAGTATAAGAATAACTAGAAGCACAAAATGCATGTCCATGAGTGGTATGTTTTGAAGTCAAATCTAGGATGATGTGGTTCTTCTTCATTGCTGCTTCCAAGGCTTCCATCTTCTGTTATATTTTTATCATTTAAGCAATATGATCTTAGGATATTAACTAAGAGAATAATAAGCACAATAATCAATCACAAGAGACAATGAACACAAATATTTTCCTTGGGGAAACCATAAAGGAGAAAACCCCACAACTTCCTCAGAGATAGAATGAGCACCAAAATTAAAACCCAAAGATACAAAAATGATCTTCGACAACTGATCTCTCTCTCTCTCTCTCTCTCTCTCTCTCTTATCCCAGCTTCTTCTCTCTCTCACTCATGCACTACAACTGAGTGTGAGTGTGTGTAACAAATAAAGAGGCTCACTCTCTATTTATACTAATTTCTGACTTGACAATTACTTACCAGGGCCAATATCTCTAGGAGAGTCTAATAACCCTAGTGCCCCACAACTGTGGGGAATTTGCACCCCGATCAACAAGGAGGGTTAACCTCAACTCAATTTATTGCCTTGACTTACAACGCAGGGTTAACCTCATTGACTTTACATGAATTTATTATATTAATGACTCTTCCGATAGGAACATCAGGATACAATGAAATACAAATGATTCTCCTGATAGGAACATTGGGGTACAATATAAGATATACAAGTGAATACATTATGAAGTTACAAATAAATCAACACTCCCTATTAACTAGGAAGGTATTCTCTTGACAAAATTCATTAGCACAAGTCTTCTTCTCTTGATCATCATCAAAGCTAGATCTTCATTGGATCATCACTGGATCATCACTATATCATTATCATCATCACTACTTCCGCTATCTAAATCAAATGGTGCTATCTCTCAATTATACTCGTCACAAGAAGTTCTACAGAGCGAGCCCTTTTTCATGCTGGTTGTAAGCCTAGCCTCCATGTAGGTCTTAATCTTCTTCAACACTTATATATGACCATTTGGGGAACACATCCCGCAACCATGTCAGAAAGGCCCGCCCAACACTTACATCTGAACATGGGAGGAACACATCCACCACCATGTCAAAAAGGCATGCCCAACACTCACATCTGACCATGGGAGGAACACATCCACCACCATGTCAAAAATGCCTAGCACTCACATCTGACCATGGGAGGCCCAACCTACCACCATGTCATAATGGGCTAGCACTTACATCCGACCATGGGAGGAACACATCCAAGAACCATGTCGGAAAGGCTCAACACTTATATCCGACCATGGGAGGAACACATCCAAGAACCATGTCGAAAAGGCTTAACACTTATATCTGAACATGGGAGGAACACATCCAAGAACCATGTCAGAAAGGCTCAACACTTATATCTAACCATGTGGGGAACATATCCCACATCCATGCTAGAAAGGCTCAACACTTATATCTAGCCATGTGGGGAACACATCTCGCAACCATGCTAGAAAGGCTCAACTCTTATATCTGAATATGGAAGGAACTAACCCTACCATGTCAAAAAGGCTATGCACTTATATCTGCCCATGGAAGGAGCCAATCCTACCATGTCATAAAGGCTCTGCACTTACATATGCCCATGGAAGGAACCAATCCTACCATGTCAGAAAGGATCTCAGACTCATCTCTTCCCCTTGGAAGGAACCTCGATCTAGAGTACACCAAGCTTCTCTATGAATTACTCGAACTTCACTCTGGCCATTTCTAGCATAGAATCAAATTAGGGCTGATTACGTCCAAGGATAACTTGCAATATTCACCAGGACCGATTACATCTGAGGAAAACCCACAGGACTGTTTACGTCTGAGCCACCTACGAGCTTCGCCAAGATTTTATGCTCAGACAACCTATCTCATTGGCTATGCTAGAACTCCCTCTTTTGAGAGATCTTGATCTGGATCACATACTAGAGCTTCACTGCTCCTCTCTACATCATACAAAAATGAAAGTTAGATCAATCAAATCAAATAGTAGTTTTCAAAATAAACATACTACCTCCCAAATAGTCGAGAAAGTGGTAACATATTTTGCCTCGACTGTTCTTAGCACCATGCAGGACTCCTTCCTACTAGACCAAGAGATCACACCTGATCTCATACTAAAGCAACACCCCAAAGTGCTCTTCCTATCAATGGAACTGTCTGGCAAATCTGAATACACATAACCCTCCAAGTTAATCTTATGATTTGTATAATACTTGAGCCCATACTCAACTGTACCCTTCTGGTACCTCACTGCATGCTTTGCAACCATCAGGTGAACATGTCTCAGATTCATCATGAACTGGCTCAAGGTGTTCACATCAAAGCAAATATTTGGTCTCATATCCAACATGTACATCAAGGACCTAATCATCTTATGATACATCATAGCATCAACCGACTCTAATGAAGCATTACTCAATAGCTTCAAGTTTTATGGCATAGGTGTGGTCATGGCCTTGCAGTCCATCATCCTAAACTTCTTCAGGATCTCCATTGCATACTTCCCTTTTCCCAGGGAGATTCCATCCACATTTTTCCACACCTCCATGCCTAGAAAGTAGTGCATCATATCCAAGTCGTTCATCTTGAACTTGGCAGGAAGTCTCCTTCTTGTAACTTTAATGAGTTCCTCTTTTCTATCAGGAACAAGTCATCGAAATATAACATGATCATCACTGGTCTTCAACCTTGAAGTAAAGTTTGGAATCCACTTTACTCTCAGTAAAGCCTAGAGCCATTAGTAATCTGTCCATCCT
Organism: Pseudotsuga menziesii; assembly: GCA_001517045.1. Taxonomy (NCBI): domain Eukaryota; kingdom Viridiplantae; phylum Streptophyta; class Pinopsida; order Pinales; family Pinaceae; genus Pseudotsuga; species Pseudotsuga menziesii. The sequence goes on from LPNX011146496.1 coordinate 783,494, forward strand.
ATCATACCATGTCGAACATTGGGATCTTATGCAGTCACTCCCTCTGAAGCGGAGCATCATTCTCCCTCTGCCTTTCGTACTCTACGTATTGAAACATTATGTACTAGAGTGATAAGTAGCTTCCTTTACCACTAATATTTATGTATCCATCTAGGGTCACTGGATACCAAGATCCTCTATCTTGAACCTTTTCAAAATTTCTTCTCACACCCATCTGTGAGCTTGTCATCCTCTATAGGATTTCATTTTCAACCTTGTAACAAAGGTTAATATCTTCATCACTCTAGGTGATCTTCAAGCTCTTCATGTATGTGTTATCCCATAGGTGTCTTCTGAGCTCGTATAAGGCCTTCTTTAATTTGCACACATGAGTCTACCTGTCATGTGTCTTAACTTCTAATAGCTGCAAATGTCTCTTCGTAGTCTATGCCTTCTTTCTGTGAGAAGTCTCGTGCTATGAATCTTGCCTTGTATCCCACGATGTTGCCATATACTACATACTGGATTATGTGGATCCATATGGAAGATACTACAGACTTCCCTTCAGGTCTCAATACCTCATCCTAGATATCATTCTTCTTGAACAGATACTCTCCTTCCCTTTATTCTTGGTTTCTTCTTCATAGCTGGAAGGTTCTACATCAATGGTGTCGCTCAACATTGTTACATGACTGCACTGTGTCTGAGGCCTCTTGAAGTCTCGTCATATTATTCTTCATTTTGGATTATTTCTTGAACTGTCATCACTTGTTCTTCAGAATGAGTCTCATCCTTCTTTTCTTATAGGTGATTGTACACAATCTTTCCTACAAGTCAAATGCACCAGTTGTATGGTTAGAAGCATTTCATACAGCATATTCACAATGGAAAATTCTTATGCATAAAGATATAATCATGCAACTATTTTAGCCAATACAACATTCATCCATATCTTACAGAAACTTTCTAGATGCCTTCCATCTCTACTAAGACATCATTGAGATTGTGCACTAATCCAATATGTCAGCAAAGAGGTTTCATTCTAGATAGGTAGCAATGGAGAGTTGTATAGCACCATGAGCTACTTACCCATCACATGCATATTAGTAGTATACTGTCATTAATGCAAACATTCTATCATGCATAATACATCAATTGAATATAAATAAATGCATAACAAAACAATATCATGAAATGACAATTGAATACTTATCTTTATTTGTTTAGTGGGTAGACTCCTTCTTTCAGCTTCATCATCTTCTTCATTCATAACAACATCATTTCTTATCCAAATGCTTAAGGTGGATAAGAGGTTCTTCAAGAATTGAGTTCTTCACATTCCTCATCGCTTGAGGGATCTTCTTTGAATCGTGAGTGCTTGATATTCAGTTGCTCCGATCTTCTCTTCTCTTATTATGGGTCGAGCTTCATCTTGTGTGTACTCTTCCCAGATTATGTTGAAAGTAATCACTTCCTTCTGGCACACATTCCTTGAATGAATGAAACCCATGATCCTAGAAGGCCATTCAAGTTGGTTATCACAACTTCTGCATTCTCAACTTCTTCTTCTACTGCTTCAAGTTGTTATTTGATTTGAGAGAGCTTTGTAAAGTATGACTGTATGGTCTCTGCATTCTGGATCTTCACATTCTTGAATTGGTTTCTCAAAGTCATGCTTCGATTTATGTTCTTCCCTTCAAATATCTTGGTAAAGGAATCAAACATCTCTTTAGGTGTGTTTAGGGAAGACACTTGTGGTATAAGGTGATCATCTTGGCCTTGACCAATTTCTTCTTCTGTAAGGCCTTAGCCTTATCTCCCTATGGAACTAGAACCTCTCCACTTATGTAGGTGTCCAATTCATTTTCTTCAAGAACCAGTGAAATCCTCTACTTCCATGATTGGATATTGTTAGCTTCACCAAGCTTTTCATTAAGCTGGTGTGATTAGTCATCTCAAAATGAGAACCTCAACTGTAAATAGAAAAAGATTAGATCTTACCAATTTGAGGTGTCAGTCTTGGTTCTGGAGCTGGCTAATCTATGGTTTGTCAGAGAAACCCTAATTTTCAAAACTTGGAATCTTTTAGATATAATTGGATAGAAATATGGGCCTCTTCAAGGTGAGCTGTCCAATGTACTCCTTTTCTGAAAATAGTGGAGGGAAGCTCCCGGAACAGGAAGCCCTAGTTTTCCAATTTCCTCTCCATAAATGCCTGATATTGTATCTACGGTATCTCCGAAAGTACTAATATTATGTGTCTACAATTTCGTGTTGAGGTAGTGTCATATTTCCTCTTTCCAACACCATGGGTTTGAGCAGAATTGGTTTCACCAATTAAGACTTATGAGAGCTTTCCCAAGGTGAATTATTTCATGACTGTTCAGCATAACGAACTTGTATGAACCGCCACATGTTCCTGTTTCATCATCAGGGTCTAAAAATTTTACCACAGAAATTAAATTCCATGCTCTATCTGGAACATCTTGAGAAATTTCATTTGGACCTTCGTATCCCAAGATATAGCAATTATCCCTAGGTGTCATGTTTAGGGATGAATCTTGGAAGAGGCTAGAACCCTAATTTGGAGGAATCATATCTCCTATAATATAGTGAATCTAAGGCTGAAATTTTGACACAGGGTACATTATTATTTTATCTTCGCTATATGAAAATTTTGGCCCCTGAGTCTTCTTCTATCTTGAGATATAGTGAATATACCAAAACAACCTGTTTTAGTATTTTAGGGTTTTTTAGGGCTGTGGTCAAACTAGGGTTTGACTTTCCCATAGTTTTACTCAAACAAGAACTTTTACCTTAGTATATAAACTTAGATTTTTATGAGGAGAGAAATCCCATGTTGGGCTCTCTCAAAAATTCCTTTTCTGTAAAAAGCCATAATTTCTCGCAATAAAAAATGAAAATGCCTAGAATCAAATTCTGCTTCGACAGAAAGATGCACCCTTGATTGGAGAGTTATCCTAGACTCCTTTTTCTCATGGATTGTGGAGAGAGACCCAAAAAGTAATAATCCCTATCTTCTTGCAGCTTCACAATTTCTTCTTCTTAGGTTAGCTCTGATACCATGTTAGATTTTTATCATTTAAGCAATATGATCTTAGGATCTTAACTGAGAGAATAACAAGCACAACAATCAATCACAAGAGACAATGAACACAAATATTTTCCTCGAGGAAACCATAAAGGAGAAAACCCCACAACTTCCTCAGAGATATAATGAGCACCAAAAGTAAAACCCAAATATACAAACATGATCTCCGACAACTGATCTCTCTCTCTCTCTCTCTCTCTCTCTCTGTATCTCTCTTATCCCAACTTCTTCTCTCTCTCACTCATGTGCTACAACTGAGTGTGAGTGTGTGTAACAAATAGAGAGGCTCACTCTCTATTTATACTAATTTTTAGCTTGAAAATTACTTACCAGGGCTGACATCTCTAGGATAGTCTAATAACCCTAGTGCCCTACAACTGTGGGAACTTTGCCCCCCGATCAATAAGGAGGGTTAACCTCAACTCAATTGTGGGGACTATTGCAGCGAATTACAATAAAGGGTTAACCTCATTCACTTTATATGACTCTATTATATTAATGACTCTCCTGATAGGAACATCGGGATACAATGAAATACAAATGATTCTCCTGATAGGAACATTAGGGTACAATATAAGATATACAAGTGAATACATTCGAAAGTTACAAATACATCAACATCTTCTTGAAACACTTAGATTCATCGTGATTATCTTTCTCGCAATAGTTGCAATGACGCTCAGTCTTCTTTCCTTTTGGATTTGATCCTTTGTCATTTTTTAAAGGAGCTGACTGAGATGGTTTGAGACCCTTGTTTGTCTTATTATTGTGAAAATTTTGTTTCTTCGGAGGCTTGGACTTTTCTTTTTGTTGGGACAATAAGGCTTTCCAAAATGTATCTGCATTGTTAATTATTACAAGATGAATGAGCTTATCTTTCTCTCTAATTAAGGAATCACAAAAGGATTTAATACTAGGCTCTTGATAGCTAGCTGCAGTCAAGGATTCTTCTATGGAGTAAAATGTAGATACAAAAACATAATATGCAGGTCCAATTTTGGAAAGAATATGATAAACACATTGTTTGTCTTCTCTCTTAATATTGCATTCTTCACATAAGAGTCTAAGAGTTTTGTACTTAGATAAATAATCTTGAATGCATGAAAAATCACTTGGATATAAAGAAATCAACTCATTCTCAAGTTGATGACCACGCATTTCATTGTGTTTACGAAACATAGATTCCAACTTTTCCCAAGCTTTATCAGGTTCATCAATTCCAGATATGTGGAATTGCAAATCAATAGAGATTGACATCCCAATCAATCCACAAGCTTCATCACATATATTTTACCATTTTTTTTCTTATCATCATCAGTGGGTTCTGTTTCTTTCCATGAGGTAATTCTGAAAAGTCCCCTACTTCGTAGAACATCCTCCATACGAGATTTCCATGAAAAATAGTTAGAACTGGTAAGTATAATATCATAAGGGTGGTGATACTATAAAATAATGCATGAAAAAATAGAAACCAACTGTCAAGATGCAAAGGGCTCAAAACATTAGGCTGGTTAAAAAAAATGGCATTGAAAACTGATGGCGTATGATGAAGTTATGCTTGATCAAATAAAATGTTGAAGATGTCCCCAATAATGATGTGGCAGATATAAAATTGACCAACTAAAAAAAAATCCCCCTTCCTCCCAAGATGAAACTTTGACAATCACTTACAAGAAATTTGCTTTAAGTGAATCACTTTTGTAAAATAAGTGATGTTCACTTTTACAATAATGGTACTTTAAATAGTGTGGCAATAAACAAAAAACTTAGGTGACTCACTTTTTATTTTATTTTATTTTTAAGTGAGATGCACTTTTACAATAAAGTAACTTAAAAATAGAAATTGCATGCACAATTAAAAAAGTAACTTAATAAGACTTGAACTCAAGACCTATTAGCGAATAAAGCAACTTTGGACCAAGTGAGCTAAGTTTAAAAGGTACGTAAAAGAAGGGAATGAGGAAGGGATTTTTTTTTGTTTTACTCTTCTCTCTTCGTCTCTGTGCTTGTTTATTTTTCCTTCAAATCACACCACAAACCAAAAAACAAAAACAAAATTTTTTTTCCATGCTTGTGGGGTTAGATCTCGTTAGCTTACTGTGGTAAAGGAAAGTTACCCATGGCTAGGGTTTAAGAGGCCATCAACGTACTGGGGTTGAAAGGTGGATGTATAATGTTCAACAATCATATATAAGCAAGTTTCAGAGATTAGAATGGTTCATACCTTGACAAACGAAGGTTGATCCAAGCCGCCCTTCAATCCTCTTCTTGCTCCTCTCGCTCCAAGAGACCTGCAAAACGAATTATACCTTCCTCAAACCAATATGACCACATATAAAGAAATGATAATCAAATAAACATGAAGTAATGATCTGACTAACATCATCATATGATCATAAACAGAGATTCAATCACACATTGAGCAATTATTTGGGAAGAATAAGGACATCACATCTTTATTAATATTGAAAACAAGTAAAAATATACCTTCTCTTCAAGTTGAGCACTTCACGAAACCTTGATCTGGTTCTGCCGCTTCTCTTCTCCAAGGAACCCAGCCTCCAAGCTCTGCAACACAAGGGGATGATCAGTAGGGAAAAGGTGTGGGTAAAGAGAGTCCCAATTCCTCCAGCATGACAATGCAAATGTTCAAGTCTACTCTCATGTACATCCCTACCTCTATTTATATGCTTTATGAAGATTTAGGGTCGAAGACATGATGTAATCAACTGATACCAGGGAATTTTTGACACATCCCTACCTCTATTTATATGCTTTATGGTTTGGACCTAAGGTATGATGCTACTATCGACCCAAGGTATGAATCCTAACCATGCGAATAAATAATTTGAAGTCGAACATGGAGGAAACCTTTTGATTACCGGTCAATGATGAGAACAGTTAACAGACATGAGGGAAACCACCACTAATGAAAATGGTCCCCAAGATACTTAGTACATTCTAACAAGTGTGAATACAAGGATTTGAAGTTGAACACTTGAAGAATCCATCGAGTAGGAGACATTAAGGTATTCCCACTACCCAATAGCAAGGGAAATTTCCACTGATGATTGCAATCCCCAAGGTACTGTCATAAAACTCTAAATCTCATTCCCAGAGCAAGATGTGTTGCAGTCGATAGGAAGAGATACACTGGAAGGAAGGCATTAAGGAATCCTTCATCATCCAACATGAGGTAAGTCAAAGAATACTTGGATTTGGAATTGGCACAAAATTTCATGACAAGGACCGCCGAAGACATGATGTAATCAACTGATACCAGGGAATTTCTGACACAAAAGGTCAAGGAAATTGTAGAATGGCCAACAAAGGTTTAATCCTTGAATAATGAGCATGACACAAAAGTGACTTAGGCAACTTTTGACACAAATAGACCAACGAAAAAAATCAATAATGTAGGAGACATTGACAGATTTCCCATATAATTGGAAAAGAAACCAACTGGAGGAGTAAGAAACTCTGAATTGGGATAAGGTCAAAGTACTAGGACCTAACTTTTGATAGACTCAAAACTGGTGCTTTGTTCAAGGAAACAAGACATGCTGCCATGATGTAAAAAACATGTGAATGAACTTCCCTTACCCTCTTTCTTGTAAAGGTTTAACAAGTCCAAGAAAGCCAACTCGAGTCCTTCTTCATTTTTGGCAAGCTCAAAGAAGAGACTGAAGAATGCTTGATAAATCACTAATTCGTGGATTTTACGCGCCCAGACTAGTACATGCTCGACGGTGTTTTCATAGTTTAGAGAGTCTGAAAACTCCAAAGAAGACTCCAGGGGGGTGATTTTTTGTACAATTTAGTCTCTCGAGGCCGAAAAAGTATAAAACATACCAAAGAAGAACTCTCTTAGCTTCCGAAGAATTAAGGTGCACCTTTTTCGTACTTAGTCGAAAAGGCCCGAAAAAGGTTAAATTACCACCTACCCAATGCTCCTTCAAGAGCAACATATAGCTTGGGTTTTACGAGTGTGAAGGAAGGAAAGATCACTCAGAAAGATCCATTTGATTACGGGAAATGGGGCTTACAACAGTAACCTCGATGCGTTGTTATTTAGGGTTTAGCGAGCATGACAAAGACATAAAGTACACTTGAAATCTTTTTCATGTTTTGGTCTAGAGCATGAAAAATCGAAAACTAAGCTCATACTGGGGGTTCCTTTTCCGTAAATTTAGTCCTTCAGGTTCGAAAAAGCGATAAACCTATACCTGAGAATACTCTTCTAAATTCTGAAGAAAAGAGAGTGCTCCTTTCTCGTATTATTCGACATGGTCCGAGAAAGTGATAAACTACCACCAATGTGGATGCCCATTCACATATTCTTAAGGAGCCTGAATGGACAAGTTTACTTGGCATTCAAGTCTATTTTATGGAGTCATACTTGGGCCTAAAGAAACTCAATATCTTTACCGTGAAGTTTTAACGAGTCCAGAAAAGTCAATTTGCGGCCTCCTTACCGTTTTTAACGAGCTCGAAGGAGAGCAGAAAGAATGCTCTAAATGCGAGGAGATGAGTGTGAGGGGCAAGTGAAACTAGTTCCAAGTGCAAGGAACAAACCTATGCATAATGCAAGGAAAGCGAGCAAGATAAAGACACTCAGGGAACGTCTCCTCAAGGTAAAATTTGTCAAGTTGCAAAGGCAAAATGATACAAGGCTTAGTGACGATGAGAACAAAGATGAGGGCTTATACAACAAGCTAAAAGCATGGAAGCTGGAATCACGCTCATAAGCGTGAGCAAGCCACATGCAAATGCAGTTATAGCTTGAACAAAAATACAAGGCTAATAAACAGTTGTGAATCCAACTAAGAATATTGTCTCCAAGAAACAACAACATCAGGATCACATTCGAAAGAAAAGATCTGATGCGGGTCACTTTGGCAGAAACACATGTGACTTTGCTATCTTCTATAAAAGGCAAAGTCAAGGCAGAATCGGTTGAATAAGATTCTATAGAACCAAGGCTTGAGGCTTTATAATCAGTAAGATCAACCTCAGAAGGAGAGTGAAAATCAGCAAGGGAGATAGAGTCTATAGGAACAAACTCAGTATCGTAGGAGTTGATAAATTCATAAGAAAAATCAAACTCATCAGGATCACTGACTTGCTATTCAAAGGAAGAGTCAAAAGACTCAACAAGACCAACATAAGAATATTGATCCATGGGAAGATCAAGATTACTAAGAAAATTAGGGTTATAATTAGTCACAACTAAACCAACATCCAATAGAAGATCACGCTGTATTAAGGACTCTAGGAAGACTTCATGCAAAGGAAGGAGATCATCCGAGATAGGACACATGTCTAAACTTTCGAATGGATCGATAGAGTGGAGAGCAGGCTCCATAGTATGTATAGGATGACTTGCTTGGTCAACTACTGGGATTAAGTCCCAAGAAGGTAAGCATGAAAATTGAGGCTACTTCTCAGTAGAAATTGAACGCAATGGAGATGAGGCCACATAGCTCACCTGTGGTGGGGTAGTGTCTATAGAAACACTGGGAATCAATAAAGGAAAGACTTGATCTCTAGTTAGGTCAGGAGATGGATCAAGAAAATCCAACTGATCGATAGTGACAATTTCTTCTCCATGATTAAAGTACATCACACAAAAGAATTTTGACACCACTGCTTGCATGGCATAGACATAATCACGTCCAAGGAGCATATTGAAGTCCAAGGGGTCTTCTATCACCATGAAGTTAACTAAGACAGTATTCGCACCCAAATTAATAGGTGTTTGAGAAAGAATCCCCAAGTCTATACAAGTTCTTCTATCAAACGCCAGTAATTGACTAACAGTCGACATAAGGCTGGGAGATCCCATGCCTCGCCAAGCACGAGAAGACAAGATACTAACTGAGGCTCCTTCATCAACAATACAATGAGAAATCATGTATGGTTCAACTTTGACCTTTATCTGGAAAGGTGCATCAGAGGGAAGGCATGGCTCAACTAAGCTATCCCAATCAAAGGAAGCAATCCAAGAGCTTGGTGGGGGTTGATTCGAAGCAAGTTTAGTGCCCCCTTGTTCAATTAGTTCTGAACTGGCAGTGAAGAGAATTTGACTAGTAGACACTTCATTCTCCAAAGGAGGAGAGGGATTGATCGATAATGGAATTGATTCAATCGCTTCGTGAAATTCACTCTCCGAAGGGAGAGTGGGATTGACCAAAGATGACATTGGTTCAATCACATCATGATCACTCTCCGAAAGAAGAGTGGGATCGACCAAAGTTGAGATTGGTTTGACCACTTGATCAACCAAAGGTTGAGTAGGTTGTTGAGAAACTATAGGTTGTTTAGGAGAAGAAAATTATTGAGTCTCGGACCAAACTCTTCACACCTTTGCGATAGTAGGGCACTGGTGAGTAAGATGATCTACCTCACATAGCTTACAAAGGATTTTATTTTTACACTTTGAATGAACAATTTTTTCAATGGTGTCAATATGACTAGCAGTGGATGACTGTTTACTCTCAGCATGACCTACAGAGGCTGAGATTTCCCCCACAACATGAGTGCCAGAGGCTAGGTGACTGGGTCCAACCTGACTAAGAGAGGTTGGTTGTTGAAAAAATTCAAAATTTTAAAAAACGGGATGACCAATAAACGTCCAAACTCTTCGCACCTCCATGATAGAAGGGCATTTATAAGTAAGGTGTTATCCCTCACAAAGCTTACAAGGAAACTTGGGCTTGTGTTTTGAATGGGTAGTCTTTCCAACAGTGTCAACATTACTCATAATGGCTAACGGATTGTCTTCAACATGCACCACATAGGCTGAAAGACTGCCCCCAGCATGACTTGCAAAGGCTGAGAGACTGGGTCCATCATGACTTGTAGAGGTTGGATGAGAACCACCAGCATGAAAAAGAGAGGCTGAGTGGTTAGGATCAACATGCTTTGCAGCAGTTGAGTGTGTGCCCCCAGCATGAACTTCAGAGGCTGGGTGGATGGATCCAACATGACTTGGAAAGGTTGGGTGGGGAGGTTCAACTTGAACATTAGAGGTTGAACAGGTGCCCTCAGCATGAACTACAGAGGCTGAGTGACTGGATCCAATGTGACCTAGAAAGGTTGGAAGGATCCCACCAACATGAAATTTAGAGACTGGATGGTGAAGATCAACTTGATTTGTATAGGTTGAGTTCTTATATCCAACATGACTTGCATAGGTTGAATAGGTGTCCCCAGCATGAAGTGCAGAGGCTGGGTGGTGAGGTTCAACCTGACCTGCAGAGGTTGAATGGGTGCCCCCTTGGTTATGTGCCTTCTTCTTATTCCTCCTTCTTTTACTCTTTTGAAACTGCCAGTTAATTGTATCAGTACTTTCACCACATGAGGTAGAAGGAGGAGGAGAATCAACTACAGGTGAATGGGAAGTAGTGTTTTGATGCCCTTGATATAAGTAGCTCACTTGAGAAGCATCAGGAGCATTCAGGACAGTTGGAGTGGAAAACAACAACACTGGTATCCCTAGGGTGAATCTAGGTAGATTCTAGGTGGCCATCAAAGGAACAACAACATTCCCTATCAGAGGAATAATACAAGGAGTTCCCAGCATGGGGATCTCTTGGTTGGTGTTCAAAGGGGTGTTAGCCATAGTTTTAAACAAGGAGAAAAAGTTTGAGGTTGAAAAAAAACCAAAAGTACAAAGCATACACCTGAAGGCAAACTAAGTATAAAAAAACCACATAGCACTCACTAAAAAGTTCCTAAAGCCAAATAGACAAACAGGTACAAGATATTCTTTCCAGAAGAAAGATGATAGACAGTTACTTGGCGTCCCTGTAGATGTTCTTAGGCACAAGCGGAGGAATCACCCACCTCCCTCCCACACTTTCTACCGGGGTTACCTTCCAAGCCCGTCCAAGGTCAACCAGAAATAGCCTTCCGGTGTACATGTGTATGAACCCTAGATGTCGAAAGAGACTAAAGGATACCTTAACTATATTAACAGTCTAGGGGGACAGTTGCAAGCCTGGTTTGTACACATGGGTAGGGTAGCAAATCCTGAAACCTTGTCTAAGACAGAATCCCCAGATGCGCAAAAACATTGGTCTATGATTTGAAAAGGAATCAGAGGGTTGTCTCCTCAGTCCAAGTCTCCACGTGGCCTCATGCTTAACTCCCATTTGAGAGGAGCTTCCTAGATACAATCAACATAGAAAAGGGTTTATCTAGTGATTGGCCAACTACGTTTGAAATTTAAACACTTATGGAGAGTTAAGAACTCCCTAATCCACAAGTCTAGCCTAAGCTAGTTGGTGTATGAGCCTATAGAATAAAACTTACTAATAATTTTTAAATTATATCGTTCATTTTAATATGATGTTTTTAGTCAGAGGTAAATGGTGTGAAACTTATGTGGTGTTTTGACTCAAAGTTGAAACAAAATGACTAAGCAAAGAGAAATGAAATGTGAAAAGAAAAAACTATTCTCTTTCTTTTTTCAAAATAGAAACTTGAAAGCCACAAAAGAACAAATTCTTTTTATTTTTTTCAAAAACAATGATATGCCATGCAATCTAGACTAAAAACCTAATCTACATGCATATAAATAAAACATGTGTTTTTTATTTTTCTTTTATAAATGCAAAAGAAAAACAACCTATCAACTAATGCAAGCAAGTAATGTAAGCAAAGAAAATAGACAACTACTCTACACCCCACAAACAAACCTTAGGTTTCCCTAAAGTTGGATATAACCTCTCTTGGAAGGAAGGCTCACAAAAGTAAACAAGCCAACAACTTTGGAATGAAGAGGCTGAGCAATAAGAATGACAAAAAAAAAGGTCAACAAGTCCCAAGAATCAATCTAAACCTACAAACATAGGCTGCTCAGTACCTTGTCCAACAAGGTCAAGCCAAAGAAGGAGGTGGGGGGGAAGGCAGTGAAAACAAGTTCAAAGACTTGAAAGAGACTTAAAAGATAGACAAATAGCACCTAATAGAGATCAAACAACCTCTCAGGAGTCATGCACATGCAGAGGACCCTTGAAGACCCTACAAACAACCCTCAAATCACCCAAAAATCCTAAAAAATGATGAAAGAACACAAATTTAGGTGCATACGCGGGTTGCCTTAAGGCAGGCCACGTATGAAACAAGGGTTGCAGGTAGTGCAAGTCCTGTATACAACATAGACATGTGACTGTTTAGCCTAAAAGTCACGTATGGATGACAAAATGCACAAAAAGGGTAAAAAATTGACCTAGGAAGGCATGAAAGGTGTTTCAACAGATACAAAAGGTGTTCCTAACTTGTAAGAAGGACCTGAAACCTTAAAAAAGGCTGGAAGAAATACGGAGAAATCCCAAATAGACAAGGCTCTCCCCATCGGAGTTTCTAGTTCTATTGTAAAGGAAAGTTACATATGGCTAGGGTTTAAGAGGCCATCAACATACTGGGGTTGAAAGGTGGATGTATAATGTTCAACAAGCATATATAAGCAAGTTTCAGAGATTATAATGGTTCATAACTTGAAAAACAAAGGTTGATCCAAGCCTCCCTTCAATCCTCTTCTTGCTCCTCTTGCTCCTCTTGCTCCAAGAGACCTGCAAAACGAATTATACCTTCCTCAAACCAATATGACCACATATGAAGAAATGATAATCAAATAAACATGAAGTAATGATCTGACTAACATCATCATATGATCATAAACAGAGATTCAATCACACATTAAACAATGATTCGGGAAGAATAAGGACATCACATCTTTATTAATCTTGAAAACAAGTACAAATATACCTTCTCTTCAAGTTGGGCACTTCACGAAACCTTGATCTAGTTCGACTGCTTCTCTTCTCCAAGGAACTCAGCCTCCAACCTCTGCAACACAAGGGGATGATCACTAGGGAAAAGAGAGTCCCAATTCCTCCAGCATGACAATGCATAGGTTCAAGTCTCCTCTCATGGACCTCCCTACCTCTATTTATATGTTTTATGAAGAGTTAGGGTTGAAGACAAAGTAGTTACAACTGAAGGAGTCAGTTGCATAACTACCCAAACTACCTGAATTTTGAAAAATGTATTTTTTTGACATTTTTGGGAGGAATACGCGGGTTGCAGAGACATAAGTCACATATGCAGGAGGTGTACGTGGGTTGCAATGTAAAAAGTCATGTATTTAAGGTGTATGCGAGTATTATATATAACAAGTCGCGTACATACGCGGGTTTCCTTAAGGCAACTCACGTATACATAAAAAAAGCTCATTTTAATGGTACTTCTGGGCATTTTTAGACTTTGGTATCTTCTATTTTTTTATTATCTAACTTAGATACCTTTCCAACGATGTAGAGATGAGGTCAAACTGAGTTACACAACTCAAGATATGGGTCCTCCAGGTTAGGTGTTTTTTCAGTCACTTTCAGTGACTTTCATGGAGTGTCGACATGCGACGGAATCATGGGAAAGTGGTCACAGGAAGAGATGTGTCATTTTGAGCTATAACACTTACCCATAAATTCTATGTTTTCTCTCTGTTTTTGATTCACCGTGATCACACAAGGTGCAAGGCAAATAGCATACGCAACCGAGAAAAACCCTTTCCCTTTCTGTTTCTGATTTGCCGCGATCGCGCAAGGTGCACAACAAAGAGAATATGTAGATAGGGAAGGAAAAAATCTGAGACAAAAAAGATCTAATAATAAAATTGCTAAAAATATGAGAGCCTTTTTTTATTTAAAAAAATAAAACAAAACCGTCACTGTAACATTATACCTTCAGATTTGCCGAAATGGGTGTTTCTAGATCAAACGGAAATAATTTTCAATGAAACAAAAACTATTTCCCAATGGAAATGGATCTCCGGATGCTATGGAACACCACCCATAGGACACACATGCATAGAAATTCTAGAACCAGAAACCATTTCAAATTTTCAACAACAACAGTTCAAGATATAGATCACAACTGGGAGCGTCTCTTCATAAACGCTTTGATACCATGTTCGGGTACACAGGGTACTCCCAAAATACTGAAAACCTAGAGAAACCACTCACACAAACATATCACAGATCAACACACTGATGTTTTGACATGGTTAAAACCCTCGAGAGGGAAATTGTCCACGACCCCAGCCAAATAGCTACTTGGGGCAATTTATTATGGAAAAGAAAGAAAGTTACAATGAGCTTCTCATAATCGATCAACTAGCAAAGGAACCTCCATGCTCTTTAAATAGAGATCATGGACCAATCGGGTGCTAAGCCACAGATCAAGGGTATGTATGATCTAAGAGAAGTTGAACCGTAAGATCACTTTATGTCTAGAACATATCGTGACTGTCGGATTAGAATATTTACAAATGCATACTAATGCATACTAAAGAAATACACTTTACCTAATGGATATATTACACAAGTTGATCTTAACTAACTCCTAAGTGTCTAAATATTTACCACATTCTAAGGCCCTTTACTACAAGCATTAGTGTGCTCTCATATTTTCCTTCATATTCGATGCATATTTTCCTCTCTAACATGTTAATTGTTTTCTTTGCAACTCTCATGGTTTCATGATTATTTTATTCCTTTTGTATGGCTATAAAAAGTCCATTAGTCTCCACATAAATATCATTTTCAATCTCCTCCCTATCATTTTTTTCAAGAAAATCTTCTTCAGTTTCTCTTATGATCATAAATTACATAATTTTATTGTATTGCAGTGATGCATACAATGGCTGATTCTAAATCCCTATGGTTTGTAAATTCGAAGGCTAGATTTGTTGCCAAAGGGTTCTCTAAAAAATATGGGGTTGATATTGACGAGACTTTTTCTCCAATTTCAAGAGATTTTGGGATGCATGGGCAAGACCCAGGTTTGGTAGGTTGTAGGTGAAGTCTTCATTATACAAGGGAAGTATACTTTGAAGATTCTTAAATTTTAGACTTTAATACCGGTAAATAGTCTATGTTAATATACCTTTAGATTCATTGGTGTCTAATGTATTATCAAAGACCCTAGAAAAGGGAAAGTTCAAGATGATGAGATAATATCCTGGTTTGATAGAGAACCCATCCCTTATTGCTTTGAATCCATTTTCCATTTTCCTTTTATTGTTTGAGTGCTTGGTGTTTGAAGAGGTATGACACACTTATATGAGCTAGGTTATTATGAATGAGGGCACATCACTCAAGAACACATCAATATGTAAGGTGCATTACTCGAGAGTTACACTATAGTATGTTCTTCCAATCCCTATCATTACGTGGGGTGTTATTTTAGAATTTGGTGTGAATTTGAGGGGGTGGAACAATGTTGTCCATAAAACTCTATTTCCATCCTGTGGAATCACATTTTTGAGAAGTCTTAGTATGCCTTTTGGAGGGAATCACCTATTGAAAGTATTGTTAGATTAGACGTTTCTTATGGTGGTGTCTTCTTTCAAATATTGGAAGCAATTGTACAATTATTATTCTTCCTTCACCTTAGTACTTCATTCCTTGTAGAGCCTTACCAACAATAATCAAGCCTCCCTCCTAGACTAATAACTACATGAATAATACCTCTACAAATTAAATCAAATATGTGTTCCCCATCCCCCAAAATGCTTGATCCTAGTCAAGGAAGCCCATTCCTCATCCAATGGTGGAAATTTTCACACCATTCATAAAACCCTCCACCACTCACAATGGCACTTTTATTGGCCATCCTTGCAAAAATTTGTATAAGACTGCATCCATCATACACCTTGTAGTCATGCAAAACCTTTAAATCATAAAGTTGAAATTTATCAACCCCTCCATATTCCTTCTCACATTTGGGAGTCCATTTCCATGGATTTATTGGCTATATTCCTCCCACATTTTACTGCATTTTGCCATTGTTTTCCATTTTTCCAATACAAGGATCTTTATCCCTTTCATGAAAACCACTGATGGTTACCAAGTTGTTGCCTTATTTTTCCAACATGCATGGACATATTTTGGGTTCCCTCCCTCCATCATTTATGATTCAGACTATTGTTTTCTCATCCTTCTCTTGAAAAATATATGGATTTTTTTTTGTAAATTCAAAAACTATTATATTGAAGGAAAATAATAATACAAAAAAATGGTACAGATTTGAGAGTCTTTCCTATCGAGAGGAAAGAGAAAAGAGAAAGCTTCAGTATGCCTTAATAATGGCAGGCTATAATTGTCAACCAGATCCTCCCTAGGTGAGGGAAAACAAATCCAAAAAAGATGAGACTTAAATTTTTTACAAACAAACATCTTAAACATATTAGAGTTTGTATCCTAGAATAACCAGAGTTCCTGAAACATCAAAACTAAAAACCAGAAGCAAGAAACCTAGACTACATATTGGTGTAGGGATCCTCAGTGATAGGAGTCCAAAGGTCTGTGTTTCACTGCTTTCCATATGTTGCACTTTTGGGAGCGTCCTCATCCTTGTCGTCCATTGCACTATTGGGAGCGCCCTCATTGTTGGTATCTTCATTGCTGCTTGAGGTGTCTTCATTGTTGGATGGAATACCCTTGACTGGGAGGGGCTTGGTTTTCCTTAAAGCATCCATTCTAGTGTTTCTTTTGCTGGACGAAGTGATCGTAATTCAGTGTTGAGGTGAAAGAGCTGGGGGTTCATATTCCATAGGTACTACAAGGGATTCCTTGGGGGGAATGGTTGCAGGAATGGATGGGAAGCCCGAGGAACAGAGGGATCCAGAGATGGAGAAAGGGTAGGAGGCCCAAAGGTGGCAGGGGAGGTTGCAAGGAGAGGGGTGAGGGGGGATAAGAGTGGAAGAACAGAGGAGAAGTCAAACAAATAAATTCTTTATCACCCAACAGTTTCATCTTCGCTCGGTGGTCCGAATGGAAGCAGAAAGAGAGCCCGTGAGCTCATCTTCCTAGTCACCAAGAAATAAATGAATGGAGGCCAAAAATTCCAAATCTTAGTCCTATACGTTAGCCAGGGAATTGTAGGGAGTAGGACATTGTGAATGGTCACCTCTATCAACACATCCATGTCAAGGCGTTCCTCTCAGTCGAGGCGACATGGTGCAGGTGAGGACCAGAGAGACCAAAATCAGAGAAAACATAGAGAGCTCCTCCAGATGAGTTGCAAAGGAAGAATGGACAGGGTGACGGAGGTGAAGGGATGTCGGGGGACTTCGGCACTTAGTGTGGTAGTATGCAATTCAAGACACATTAATATGGGTCAGCAAAGGAGTGACGTGGTTGTATGCTCCAGCATCTGCGAGGATGCCATGTATAATAAGAGAATTAAGAGACACGACCATCAAGAAGGAGGGCAGCCAACTCAAGGTAGGTGCAATAAAGAGCTTGGACGAGTGACAATGAGGCAGGATTGAGTTCCTTGTAACTTGGACCCGAAATGGTGGAAAACACGTTGTCACCCGTAGCTTGGGAGAGATCCTTTGCAAGAATAAGGGTGCAGTCAGGCCTGAGGTTGGAGTTTGGGATCTCTTCCAGAGAACTCTGTTTGATAAAGGAGGTTGAAAGGACTCCCCAATTAGCAATTTTTTCAGCCAAGGAATTAGCTTCTCGTCGAATATGCTGAAAATTGATAGCAACCGGAAGAGTTAGGAGGGTTTCTAGTTGGTGAAGATCATGATCCAATCTCCAGCTTGAGGAAAACTTGGCAGTGCTAGATCCATGATGAAGCTTGATCACCATGTTTAATACGAGTTTGGAACATCCATCGATTGTGAGGGGAAGAAATCATGAGTCAAGGTGATGCAGATTCCTTGAAGAAGACCATTCAACTCAACTCTATTGTTGCTTTCAATTCCTAGTTTACCATAGTAAATTTGAATAATCTGACCAGAACTGGATTTGAAAATGCCTCCGAACCTTGCTTGACCAGGATTTACTTTGGAAGCCCTATCGAAGTTAAGTTTGAAAAAACCTATGGACGAGGTTTTCCAGGTGGGGGGAGTGGAGGGGTGAAGGGAGTGAGAGTTTGAAGTGATGAGGGATAGAGCAGAATGAGGGAACCAATTTTCTAAAATAGTTTTTTTTTTCTTTTCTTTTCAGAGGGTTGACCTATAGATCCTTTTCTTGCAACCCAATGAGCATTGTGGTCTCCTTGATGTGTTGTTGAAATTGGGTCCAAAACTTTTCCACTGTGTTTACTTTACCCTCAAATACCCTAAGATTGTGTTCCTTCCAGATACTCTAGATAACCAATCTGGGTATAAGCTGCCAAATTTTGTTAAGGAGAGGGTTTTGAAAGGGATTATTGTGCCAATGTTTGGTGGTTTTGGTAATATTGGCTTGGTAGCGATTTGTTTTCTTGCAGATGGTAGCAATCCTTTCCCAAAGTTGATTGGAGAAGGAGCATTGATCAAGGAGGTGATCCAAGGTTCCCCCTTGTTCTTTTCATAATGAATGTTGTGAGGGTCCAATGAAGCCTCGCTTGAGAATATTGTCCCAAGTAAGAATGCACATGTGTGACACAAGCCAGAGAGAGGTCATGGATTTGGGCCAGGATTTGGTTCTCCAGATTTTGATCCAGCAAGGATTAGACTGTTCATTGGAACTGTTGAGAAGTTGATGGGATTCTTTAATGGTAAACATGCCTTTAGGATTGTATCCCCATCTGAGTATGGAATTACCTTGTCTGATTCTAATACATTGTTGTTTCAAATCCTCCCAAAATGCATCTGATTAGGCCTGTTGTTGCAGCGGATGCCATTTGTCCTGGGTAACCCATTCCCAAAAATCCAGAGGCGAGTTTTCAGACCAAAAGAAGTGGACTTTATCATGAGAGGGGATCAAGAGAAGATCATGAAGATGATGGAGATTAAAGGTGATCTCCAGGGGGGGAAGATGATTCCATGAGTCTGTCCAAAAATTTGTTGCGGATGGGTGATGGATTTCCTAGAATCCGTGTTGCTGGATTATTGGTATTTGAGAGTTGGTTGCATTCTAGATGAGTGATCCTTTGATGTTCTGAGAGTACCTGCCAAGATTCTGAGTTGGTCAGTCGACAACATATTTTTTGTTCCAAAGTTGTGCCCATTGGCTACGAATCTTAGTGACCCAATTCCACCATATTTTAGCACTTAGAATTTCATTTCCTTGCATTGGATCCCAAAGACCCAAACTACCATCAAATTTGGTGCAAAAAACTGTGTCCCATTTGACCAGGGCCCAAGGATGCACATTTTTGTCCCCTTGCCAGAGAAAGGATCGCTGCAACGATATGGTGTATTTAAGGACCTGTTTTGGGGCAACGAAGACAACAAATAAGTAGAGAGGCATGGCTTGTAGAACGAATTTAATGAGAACAAGACGTCCAACAAGATTGAGAGTCCGCAGATCCCACTAAGAGAGACAGAGCTCAAGTTTGGTAAGAATTTATTTCGAGGAAGAGTGCTTGAGTGCAGAGTCAAAAAGAGGGGCATCGAGATATTTCGAGGTTAGGTTGGCCGCTTTGAAGCCTAGAATTATGGATATGTTTCTCTGGGTAGGTAGGTGTGTGTTGAAGAATAGTATTTCTAATTTTTCAAGATTGACAGTTATGCCTGAGGCTTTGGAGAAAGTGGAAAGTAGGTTGCTGAAAGATCTTGCCTCCTGAATTGAGGGATGGTCCATTAGCAAGTTGTCAACCACAAACTATTGGTGGGTGATGGGGGTGTGCTCATGGGGTGAGATACCTTTGAGAGTTCCCAGAGTTGTTGCGTGAGTGAGCATTCTCCCTAGGCCTTCAGTCAAAAGGATAAATATGAAAAGGGAGAGAGGGTCTCCCTACCTTATACCATAGGAGGGATTGAAAGTTCTGGAGGAGGAACCGTTGATGAGAACAGAGTAGAAAGTGGTGGAGATGAGATGAAGGATCCATCAAGTCTAGGAGTAATTGAATCCAAAGAAAAGCATGGTTTTTTCTATGAAGGTCCAGTTTAGTTTATCAAAGGCCTTTGAGAGATCTAGCTTGAGAATAATGCCAGGTTTTTTGGAGATATTGAGGGAATGCATAACTTCATGGGATATAATGATGCCATCAAGGATTTGGCACCCTTACACATAGCCTGTTTGTTCTGGAGAGATGAGAGAGGGAAATAAAGGCTTGAGGCGATTAGCAATGACTTTGGTAATGATTTTGTAGAGAACATTGTAGAGAGCTATTGACCAATACTTACTAGGAGTGGAAGCTTTGTTCTCTTTGGCAATGAGAATGAGAAAGGTAGCATTGATGGCAGGTAGAATCCTCTGGTTGTTGTGTGATTATTCCACCATTTCCCATATCTCGTATTTAAGCAAGTCCCAGTAAGAGTGAAAGAAGTTGACTATGAATCCATTTGGTCCAGGGGCTTTGTATTCCTTCATTTGTCTGATGGTTGTTTCCACTTCCTGAAGTTTGGTAGGTCACATGAGCATATCATTTTGATCCATCATGACCAGGGAGGGAATGTGAGATGTTACTTATTGAATGGCCTCCTCCCGATCTTGATGTTTTTTGTGAGTATATCTTCATAGAAAGAAACTAGCCCATTTTAAATATCTTTGTGGGTTTCTAGTTGGACACCATCACTGTTCTTTAGATGGGTGATGTGATTTTGCATGTGGTGCTCGATAATAGAGCTATGGAAGAAAAGGTATTATGTTGACCTTCTTGAAACCATTTGATTCGTGATTTCTACTTCCAGAAGATATCTTCATGTTTGGATATTTCCTCAATATTGGAATGAATATGTTGTTCCTACGTGTTAGTATCCTCTATTCTCCTCGAAGTGATAATCTGTTGTTGTAGTTGATCCATTTCCTTTTCCAGAAGGGCTTTGCTGGTGAAGATGTTCCCAAAAGTGTTCCTATTCCAGTGCTTGAGATGGTTGTTTAGAAGTTTTAATTTGGTTTTTAGCCTAAACATGCAGGAGGAGCCAGTGACATGAGTGTTCAACCACCATTCCTTAATCATCTCAGAAAAATTTGGGTGAGTGAGCCAAAAAATTTCGAGTGAAAAGGTTTCCTCCGAGTAGCTTCATCTAGCTGTCAATTGAGACATATGGGCCAGTGGTCTGAACCGACAACAGGAAGAATAGATGCAGTCAGTTTTTTTATTTTGGAGCATAAGATGTTTAGTAATGAGGAATCAGTCGAGCTTGGAGGCAATATGTGCAGTCCCTCCTCTCAGTTCTTCCAAGTGTGAATCCCATTATTTGTGTGAAGATCAATCAGACTGTTGTTTTCAATGTAATCCTTGAAGAGCTTGTCTTCCTATGAGAGAATGCGTCACCCCCCTCATTTGTCCATGAGAGAGGTGATTAGGTTGAAATATCCATCGAAAATGTCAATAAGATAGATCTAATATTGGGCGAGCCATTGGAGAAAGTCCAAGAAGGAGATCTTCTGATCGAGGAGTTGCGGACTGTAGACATTGGTGATCCTGCCATGAAGATTGGTGTTGATAGGGTGAAAATGGGTTGAAATGGAATGGAAAGAGGCTAGGAAGTTTTCAAGTTCAACTTATTTAGGGTTCTAGGAGATGGTGAGGCCATCATATGTCCCCGAGGAATCTACAGAGGTGGATCTGTTGCCTCGCTAGATTTTGGCCATAAGGATGTCGAGATTGTCATTGCTGGATTTGGTTTCTTGTAACATTAAGATGGTGGATTTGCTTGTTGGATCTTTTTTTATTATCATTCTATGCCTGCCAGGGCTATTGATACCTCTGATATTTTGGGATTTAACCTTCATTGGTTAACTTTGGAGTTAGAGGGGAAGAATTCTATAAGCTGGGAGTATTGTCCTGATTCCACTAGCATGGTGCCTGTTAGGTCATGCTTTTGTTTTCCATCTTTTAATACTTTTGTTTATGTTTTAAAGTTTGGTTTTATTCTTTATTCCTAGAAAATTTTGTTGATTGGGATAGTTTGAGTTTTTTCCCTTTAGCTTTCATGTTATTTGATTTTTTAGTTTATTTTTACAAGTTTTGGTTTGATTTCATAATCAAAGGGCTTATATAAGGCTTATATGGATTAAAAAGTCTAAGAAATAACATAAAAGTGTAATTAGGACTCCTAAACCAAGTTTAAACATATATCATGAGATTAATTTTTGAAAATCATTAACTTGAATTTTCTTGTAGCGCAAGCCAAAAACAAATGCACACAGGCACTACAAGAAAGTTGTGCAAGTTAAAAATCATCATTCAACGTTTCAGAGATTTAGTTCTCTATGTTGCTGACACTATGGCAACATTCTAGTATAAAGCTCCGACGAGATAATTGCTAGAGCTTCCAATCGCCAATCGTGAAGCTAGTGGTTTAAAGCGCCAACACTATGGTAGCATTCCAGTATAAAGCTCCGACCAGATAGTTTCTAGAGCATCCGATCACCGATCGCGAAGCTAGTAGTTTAAAGCACTGACACTGCGGCATCATTCCGGTATAAAGCTTTGACGAGATAGTTGCTAGAGCTTTCGATCGCCAATTGCGAAGCTAGTGGTTTAAAGCGCCAACACTGCAGCAGCACTCAGTATTGAGGTTCTGATGGATTAGTGATTTCAGCTTCCTATCATTGACAAGCTAGTAATTGGAAGCACTGATACATTTAGTATTGGGGTTCCGATCACCTATGCTAACAAAGATTAGTTGTTAATGATGGGAGACGCCGATACTGCGGTAACATTTAAATATTAATCACTATGACAAGTGTGAGTATCATCATGAAGGCGAATCATGGCGGTTTCTTATAGAAGTGAGGCAATAGTGATAGCAGACCATAATGAGACAAAGGATTTTCGAATCACGTTTTTTTCCTGAAATGCACGTAGAGCAGGTGGAGATCGTGGTGAAAAATCAGTACTTGAAAATCAGAATTTTGAAACAGAGTAAAATTAGGGCTTTGGAGAGTGATCATCTGGAGTCTCAAAACTGTCAGAGAAGATTGGGGCATGCAGTTAGACACCTGACAGATAGGAGAATATGATTCCAGCAGCTGGATTAGTCGTTTTAACAGGTAGGCTGTGAACTGATTTCCAAGGTTTATTAATTTGGGTTTTTTTTAAAACAGAAGATTAATGACTGAATTGAGGGCAGATTATTAGTTGTTAAGCCTAATTGATACTAAATGATGGATGCTCAGTCATGAAGTTAAAAGTATTGTTCAGCTTAAAATACAGTCAGAGTGTGTTGTATTTATAGAAGCTATTTGACAATATTTCAAAATGAAAAAGAGTGGAAAGACCAATAGAGCAGAACCTTCAGACTTAAGTTGGGTCAAAAAATTTCCTAATTGTACACAATTGTTTGCAGAAGCAGGATGGTTAGTGTTCTTCGAAAAGATTGAAGGTTATCATTCATAGGTTTCTTACAAGTTTTCTCAATGTTTAGACAAGGATGTAGTGTCTTTTGACACTTTGAAGTTAAAAATAACCAGGGAGTTACTAGCAGAAGCAACAAGAATTCTGGATGAGGGAGAATTCCGGTTCAAAAAGGTGCCCTTCACCTTTGATGCTCAGAGATATCTGCTTCCAGGTGTAGTAGCAAACTGGGGAAAAGGTGTTCCTATTCAAAACTTTAAACCTGAGTGGATTGATCCTATCAAAATCTTACAAATCTATGCCAACTGTGAGGGGATATTTGCCTTTGTGTTTAAGTATCATTTTAGATTCCTTCAACATCTCAGTCATGAATCTAAAATGAATCTTCCTTTCTTCTTATTGAAAAGCTTATAGAAGATGTCATGTAGGGTGAAAGAACACCACAAAACAATCAGTTTTTCACCATAGGCTCATAAAACTGATCATAAGTACTGTATTGCAGAAAAGAGAGAAGACATGGGAGTACTTCTTATTTTGGTCAGGCTTCAAAACTGAGAAGGAGGATCAGTCTCAGAAGAGACAGTTGGATAAGGGTCAAATTTTGATCAAGAAACTCAAAAAGAAGGTCATCGTCAAAGATGAAGAAGCTGATAAACCAGGAGAAGCTTCGAATCAAGAAAATGAAAACATTGAGCTTAGACATCGAGTTAATGTTGAGGAAATCAAAGTTCTACGGTCAGAGGTGAAGGAAATTAAGCTAGTGGATGAGATGTTACTCGCAGAATCAAATCAAAATGTAAGGGAAGAGGTTAAGGAGCAGAAGCAAAGCCCCATTATATTATTGTATGAAGAGGATGAAAAATACCTATCTGATGAGGTTAGAGTTCCTACTAATATGAAGATAGGGTTTGTTCTAAGCAAGAAGTATACACTCATTTCGAAAAGGAAACAATGTCAAGAAGGAAAATAATGAAGGTTGTTGAATTTGCTTCAATAACTCATTAAGGAAAGGTTTAGAAAATGTTAAGAAAGGTTGGAGCAGTCTGGAGACCTAAGACAAGGCCGAAGAACAAGGTTAGGTTAAACATGAAAAAGCTATTAAATCCCAAATTGGCTAGTGAAAAGGTTACAGTAATAGAAGATTCATCACCTTAGGAGAAATTGGAAGATATTCAAGATGATAACAAAGAATTTATAAAAGGTAAAAAACCAATAGTATCAAAATAAAAATCGGTCTTTACTGATACTAAGATTTCAGACATTTTCATGGAGGTTCGAAAATAGATGATTTAGGAACAACATCAGAATGATATAAAGAATTCTTGTATAGAGAAAATAGAGATAATTGAAGAAGAAGTTCAGTGTAGCATTGAAGCTGAAGAACAGCCAGAAGTTCCTGTAACCTTCACAAAGCTTATGAATGAGGATGAAGAAATATACAAGAAGCTAAAAATACCATGGATACTTGAAGGGATGCAAACAATATCAGGAGATAAATGTATTGATTCTGAAAAGGAAAATCTACAAAGAAGCATTAAGCAATACAAGTATCAAATTGAATATATGCATGAAACCAATTATGGATTAGTAGCTGCAAATAGGAGACTTAGAGAAGACTTGGAGGAAGTAAACAGTCACTACCAGGAATTGATTGCAGTATCTAAAGAGGCTCTTAAAAGAAAAAGACAGACAGAGAATCCGTTTACAGAATTAAGGCAAACTATCCAGAAGCTGACTCAGTAGAATGGAGAGTTAACAAACAGGGTTACATAATTGGAAGCAGACCACTTGAAAGCTAGAAGGAAAGCTCAGGCTTTGGAGGGAATTGCTCTATTAGCTGAAGCAACAAAAGACTAGTAAAGTTCTTTAAGGAGAGCAATTATTTGTTAGTTTGAAAAGTTATTTTATTTTATTTTTGTATAATGTTAGTTTATATTGAACAATTCGATAGATGAACTAAAAGTATTTAGGGTTCAATTATGCAGCTATTTTTGAAAGAACAAGATAAATGTAAGTTTGAAAGAGGACAAAGGGTTTGATTTTTGCTGATAAGGGGAGGTTATCAAGCTTTGTTTATGAGCCAAGTGTAAAGACTCTTATGTGTTTTTGATGACTGAACTATGAAATATATGCACTATATGCCCTTTTGATTATTGACTGGTTTCATTTCTAGTTTGTGTTAATTACTCAGTTGGTATATTCATTTCCTGTTTAATGTTTTTATGCTTGAAATGCTTACTAACTATGGGTGAAACTCAGTATTGTGTTTATTCTACTGGATTATGGTTTATATGTTATACATCTCAGTCATTAAAATGCTCATGATTTAGTGTTTTCTTTGGTCTTATGAATTTTTTCCCTCTTGTCTTCAAATTGTTCAACCAAAACCCTAAAAAACCCTATTTTAATTTATTGTGTTTATTGAGATTGTGTTGGCTTGTTCTCTTGTAGTCTGGGAACAATTTCTGGCACAAAAATATTTGGCGCCATTGCCGGGGATGAAGTTGAAAACCTATTTTCCATGGGATACTTATCATTTCACTGGTTTTGAGAGGTGAACTTAAACCAACAAATTTAGAAGACTACTTTTCACCAGTATTTCACAGTGGCTACTAAGGGAGTTGGAAAAAGAAACAGACCTAGTTCACCTTTACAACTGGGTGTTTCAGACCCAGAACAGATATTGAAAACAATTAGGAAAATCAGAAGGTCTTAGTCATCACCAGCCCTATGTAACCCTGATCAGTTAGATATTTCATCACCTTTTTCTATTCTGAAAGGAGAAGAACAAGAGTCATCTTGCTTGAAGCCTACAATTCCTGTTGGTAATTTTCAAGTTTTCAATGATCCTCAATATTTCAAGAAAGAGAAGACAATATCTCTTATAAAAAGCCCTTTATTTCACCTCAAGGTTGGTAAAACTCCATTTCAGCCAAGTTCTAGTCAAGTCTTTCCATCACCTAAACCGATTAACTTAAAGATGGCAACCCAAAATCAGCCATTAGACATGATGGACCGAATGGTGGAAGCTAGGTATGCACCTTTAGTTTTGCATCAGCCTTTGAATGCACTTCTTGGGGGTGATTACCAAAAATACCTGCCTAGGTTTAATTGACAAGGTGAAACTACAGCTGAGGAGCATTGGGATGCTTTTCTCAGCTATGCTGATAATCAGAATATTGAGGCCAAGGATGTATGGATGAGGATTTTTGTACAGAGTCTTGATGGAGAGGTCAGAAAATGGTTCAGGGAATTTGCCTGCAAATTCTATCACTATCATAAAAGAGCTTCAGGACCTTTTCATGAGACAATGGGGTGATACTAAGGATCACACATATTACATCAATGAGTTTGGAGCCCTTAGGAGAAAGAAGGATGAAACCATAGCTGATTTTTCAAAGAGATTCAATAAAATGTATGGCATAATTCCTGCAGAGATGAAACCTTTAGAAACATCTGCAAAACTCACATATGCCAATGCTTTTGATCATGAATTTTCCCTACTTTTAAGAGAAAGAAGACCTGTTACTTTACTGGACATGCAGGATGCAGCATTAGAAGTGGAGTCCAATATATTAGCTTCTAATAGATTGAAGAGAAATACATCTCAGTAGATATATGACAGGAAGGGAAAGAAAGAGGCAACTCCAGGGGTTTCAACATCCCACTCTGCAGAAGGCAAAATTGATGAAATGGTCAAGCTAGTTAAGATCTTGACAAAAAAATTAAACAAGTTGGAATTAGAGAAGAATTCAAATAAACCTGTTCAAGAGGGTGATAGAAATCCTAATAATCCAAACCAATTCAGAAGACAGTTTGTGCCTCGTTTCATTCCCAGAGAAAGAAGAAATAATGATATTCAGCGAGAAAGGAGAGAAACTGAGGATCAGAAAGTACCACCCCCACTTCAAAATAATGTAGTTGATGAAGAAGAAATCGAAGAGGAAGTGTTCTTTGAGGATACAAACCAGGATATGAATTATTTTGGAGAGCAGTTAACTGGAGGTTTTGTCACTGAAGAAGAGTTTTTAAACTCAGAATATTATGATGCTGATATGTTTGAAACAGAAAATGATTTAAATCTTGAAGTGACTGCTATAACTGCTGATACATACCAGAATGAGCCAAAGAAAACTTTAAATTTGAGGTCAGGTCCAAAGCAAGTAGTTTAGAATATAAAGAAAAATGTAGTTGCACCTCCTAAACAATAGTCTGATCCCGTGTTAGAGAAAAAACAAACTTAGGATAAACAAAAGAAGAATGTGGAAGTTGAAGAGGTAAATAAAAGTATGCAGAATTTTAACCTTGAAAATGAATTAGGCAAAATCAATATCCCTATGCCTTTCACCGAGTTGATAAAGAATCCTTCTTATAAAAATTCAGTTATGAAAATGATTGGTTCAACAAACAGTCAGAATCACTCTGAGATAGTGAATTTACAAGAAGAAAGTCATAAAATCTTTATTAGATCAGCCTTGGCAGAAAAAAATGAAAATGAAGCCGGTGCATCACCTCCTTTTTACATCACACTAACTATTCATGAGGAGATGATACATGATTTTCTTTTGGATTCAGGAGCATCACATAACCTAATTCCAAAAGCTGTCATAGAGGATTTAGGTTTGAGTATAAGAAAACCTTATCATGATTTGTATTCTTTTGATTCACGAGCTGTAAAATGTTTAGGAGTGATTAAAGATATGGTTGTCAGTTTAGCTCAGCTACCGATGAAGAGTGTGTTTATGGATGTGGTAGTAGCAGACATTACACCTAAGTTTGGACTGCTACTCTCTAGGTCATGGGCCAAGAAAGTCAGTGGAACACTACAGATGGATTGAACATATGCTAATACTCCTGTATTTGGAGGAGAAAACATAAGGTTATATAGAGAGTTACAATTTTCCTATATTGTGACAGATGAAAAGAACCCTTCAAATCATCCCTTGTATGATGTTGACAAGCATTTGGGTACTTGTATGTTGCATTTTAGTGATGATGATCATACTGCTGGTTTATTACAGGTTGAAAAAGAAAAGCCAATTAAATGCAGGGAACAAGAAGATGAAATTTGGCAATTATACTTTGATGGATCATCATGTAAGGAAGGTGCTGGAGTAGGGGTTCTTCTAATATCTCTTGGTGGTGAAATAGTAAAGTTAATGTATGAATTGGAATTTGTTACCACCAATAATACTGCAGAATATGAAGCTTTGTTGTTAGGTTTGAAAGCTGCAAAAGATTTAGGCATACAACAGATTTTTGTATATGGCGACTCCGAGTTGGTTGTTCAGTAGGTGAGGAACAACTATCAAGTGAAACAAGATTTGATGAAATTTTACCGTAATGAACTATGGGATATGATAGAAAATTATTTTGTGGCTTTTAACATCACTTATATGCCTAGGGATCATAACCAAATTGCTAATTCTCTGGCCCTAGCAGCCACACACTTTAGGATTCCCAAAACAACACAACTAAAGTATCCTATTGAGGTTAGATACAAACCTTCTGTGCCTGAAAATGTAAAGCAGTGGAAAGTTTTTGAAGATGACATTGAAATAAAAAGGTTTTTAGAGCTGACAGGTGAGTTTTCAAATTCACTAATTGATCAAGAACAAGATGATGAGGTTGAATATTTTTAAGATATTGTAAAAAATGAGATTGCTGGTCACAAGAATATTGAACTTAAAAGTAATTTCATTCCTAAAGGTTTGGTGCCATTAGAGAGAATATTTTCAAAAGATGATACACCTTTAAAACCTGTTGTACAATATTCAGAAGAAAATGTGGTGGACTACAATATTGGCACCCCTAAACATCGTAGAATGGTGAATATTTCAAAAGCACTCACAACATAGCAGAGGAACAGGTACATTAAGTTGTTAAAAGAGTATGTTGATGTTTTTTCTTGGTCATATGAATATTTGAAAACATATGATACTGGAATTATATAGCATAAAGTGATTTTAAAAACGAATGTTAAACCTTTTTGTTGGTAATAACTCCCAATTCAATATCCATTTCCAATGCAAATGCCTATATTTATACAAAGCACATGGCGGTTGGGTTTCACCTTTCGCTCAGCCTGTTTGGCTTCCTATCTAATCATATTCCTATTTACTATTTATTTACAATAATCCCAAAGGATTATTCTAACAATCCCCCTCTTAATCCGAAGGGGTGTTCGTAAGTCCGAGCATGTTTCTAAATCTTTCAAACTTTTCTCGTCCAAGCGCTTTGGTGAAGATGTCTGCAACTTGATCATTTGTGGAACAATGTCGAAGATGGACTGTCTTGGCCTCTACATGATGTTGAATCAAATGATACTTTGTGTTGATGTGTTTGGTTCGATCATGGAATCTAGGATTCTTAGCCAGCTTGATTGCAGAAGTATTGTCGACCAACAATGGAGTGGAGTTCTCTTGTTTTTCTTGCAAATATTCAAGTATCTTCCTGAGCCATAATACTTCTTTCGTTGCTTCAGCTGCAGCCACATATTCTGCTTCTGTTGTTGAATCTGCTGGAATTGACTGTTTGCGTGATCTCCATGAAACAGCTGCTGATCCAAG
>LPNX011146496.1:816050-845528 GCA_001517045.1 Pseudotsuga menziesii
CTTGCACTTCAGAGCTGGTCTTTTGCTTCTGCCCCCTCTGCCTCTAAAGTTTCTTCTTCTTCTGCCTCTCTTGCTGCAATCTCCCTTGGAAGGGTCTTTGGATTGGTCTTTGCTAGCTAGGGAAACACCAATAATAGATGCCAAAGAGTGCATCTTTACAACTGTTAGTGTAATTTACAATAATAAACTGATATGACAGGTAGAAATAGAAAAAAATAAGAACCTTGCAGGTCTACAGTCTCTGCCAAGGTGTTTTACAATCTCAACTTCAGCTTTTAAAGAGATACAATAATAGTATCGCAGCTTCAATTCACAACAATTTCAGGGAGAAGAAATCAGAATATATCAGTCACTAGCAATATGTGTTATTATTCAGCATAAAACACAGTCTTCAGCAGTCTTCATGCAATTGGTAATGTCATTCGTCAACTTGGTCATAGCAGCAGCAAATACAAATCGCAGCACTCTCTAGCATACATTATTCTTCAACAAAAGTTAGGGTTCAGGATGCTCCTCAAATAGACAGTAGTCACCAACACGTAGTCTCCAACGCAGCAATATATGTGATATATTAATATTTTGCAGTCACGCAATGTATAATATATCAGTCTTCATTTTCTGAGCAAATTGCGACACTATAGACTGCAAACACTCAGGCCCAAATTATAGGGCAAATAAAGATTTAAAGCAGCGCTTCATGGCCACAATACAAAGTGAGGGTTTATACTAATGTATTGGAAATGTTCTTTCATAATTCATACCTTTCAACTTCTAGAAACCAAAGTAATGAATAACACAAATTATAGCACTCCACGCTCAACCAGTGTAGCATCCATATATACAACGCATATATACAACACATATATTCTCAGTCATCGGTAATAAAAGAGACGCAGCATACAACACAGCATTCTTCAGCCTTCAGCAAGCTTCAACGTTGATTGCAAGCAGCTCCAACGCAGGCTATCTCCAGTCCATGCTCAACGCAGGCTATCTCCAACTCTTCATCCATGTGCCATCAGTATATATCAGTCTAGGGTTTGTGCATTCCCAAAAACATCATCTCCAACACATGATGCAGTCTTCAAGTCGCAGTCTGCAGGCAGCTAGCTCAACGCAGCATGTATGCAGTCTTCTCCACACAGGTTCTGGCAGGTGCACAGCTTCACGGTGCTCAGGCTTCACGCAGGTCTCCTCCACGCAGCCACCGGTCTCTTCAGGCAGGTCGCAGCACAAGAAAAATAGATGCAGGCTCTTCACCCAGTATACACAACGCGGTCTTCAAATCCTTGTATAAAGTCGTAGCTCTCACATCATTCGACGCAGAGCTCTCGGCTGGTCTTCACGCCATTCTCTATCTTTGCCTTCAACTCTTCAATCTTAATTCAACGCTGGTCTTCCAGCATTACCTCCCGGCTGGTCTTCACGCTGGAGGCTATGGAAAGGAACAGTTAAAAAATGTTTTCACTCTTTATATTATAAACTATTGTAGTATATTACAACTTTCCACGCCGGTCTTCACACCAAGATACACCAATTCGCTGGTCTTTTCACGAGCTGGAGGAGTCACACAGCCACGATTCAGCATTCTCCTCCACACGGTCTTCAAAGTTATGCAGCAAAATCACAGCCTTCAACAGGCCTTCAACGCAGTCCACACAATCAACTTCATCCAAAGACAGGACTCACAATCTCAAATTGCAGCCTTCACGCAGGATATGTACAGCATTAGTGCTTTACCCATTTTCATTTATACAGGAGAGAAAGACCAGACTCGAGTCCCATCACAGTAGGGCTGGCCGAAATTCATTGTTGGACGAAAGCATAAAAACACGACGTCAATAATATTTATTTGTCCGGGGAAAGTCGGTCTCGATGATGAAGTGTAGCTTTTACACTCGTAATTAATTTTGTTGAATTGGGGTCTCGTACGTTTCAATCGTAGAAACCAGGCCGTTTGTGTTGGGTGTCCACAGATTGAGCAAAGTGCTGTTTCTTGAATAAAAGAGATGGTGGCGCCAGGAAGTCTTACTTCAGACCAACTTCAATTCTTCAATTCCGAAGGATATTTAACGATTGAAGAGTTCAGAGACTTCCTCCCAAGAAGGGAGCGGCAGCAGACAAGAAAGAAGAACGTGAGGAGGCGAAGCGAGCAATACACAGAAAAATTCGGGTTAGGTATCACACAGAATTCTAGCAGAGAATAAACTCAGGCAGATGGAGTAAGGCATACATTGCATGCGACTCCACTGGCAGACTGATGGAGCAGTCTGGCAATGGACTGGCAAGCAGAATGGAAGCCATGAGTTATGGAAGACAACCCTGCTCTGATACCACTTGTTGGTAATAACTCCCAATTCAATATCCATTTCCAATGAAAATTCCTATATTTATACAAAGCACATGGCGGTTGGGTTTCACCTTCCGCTCAGCCTGTTTGGCTTCCTATCTAATCATATTCCTATTTACTATTTATTTACAATAATCCCGAAGGATTATTCTAACATTTTTAGATAGAAAATAAGGAGGATAAATCCATCTTTGTTTCCTGTTATCGAAAAGGAGGTGAAAAAGTTATTAGATGCTAAGATCATTGTTCTGCTCAGGTATTCTTCATGGGTTTCCAATTTAGTTCCTGTCAGGAAAAAGAATGGTGAAATTAGACTGTGTGTTGATTTTAGAAATCTGAATAGGTCTTCATTGAAGGATAATTACCCTTTACCAAAAATAGATCAAATATTGCAGAAGGTGGTTGGTGCACAAAGAATTTCTATGGTTGATGGTTTTTTAGGATATAATCAAATTGCCATGCATCCTGATGATAAAGAAAAAAAAACTTTTACCACTCCGTGGGGAACATTCATCTATGATAAAATGCCTTTTGGATTAATGAATGCTGGAGCAACTTTTCAAAGAGCTTTAGACATAGCCTTTGTAGGGGAAAGAGATAAGTTTGTTGTAATTTATTTAGATGATATTACAGTCTTTTCACAATCAGATGATGAGAATCTAAAACACTTAAAACAAACTTTTCTGAAATGCAAAAAATATGGTTTATCTCTTAATCCAAAGAAATCACATTTTTCTATACAAGAAGGTAAATTACTGGGTCATTTAGTTTCAGCTGATGGTATAAGGATTGATCCGGAAAAGGGTGAAAGAAATATTGAAAATAAGTTTACCAAGGAGCAAGAAGGATGTACAATCTTTCATTGGTAAAATCAATTTTATGCATTGGTTCATACCAAATTTTGCTAAGAGTATCAAACAGATTACAACCATGTTGAATAAATATCAGGAGGTCAAGTGGACTGCAGAAGCAAAGAACTCATTTGAAAAAATTAAGATGGCTCTTACTGAAGCTCCAGTATTAGTAAGTCTAGATTTTACAAAGGAATTTCTAATTTTTTCTTTTGCATCTGAAGATACATTGGTTGCTATTTTATTACATTAGAATAAGGATGGTCTTGAACAGCCTATTGCATTTTTCAGCAAAACTCTTAGAGATTCAGAGTTAAAATACAACATTTTAGAGAAGCAGGCTTACTCTTTGGTAAAAGCTTTGAAATTTTTCAGAATTTATGTTTTGCATTCCAAAGTAATTGCTTATGTGCCTAATGCTGCCATAAAAGATGTTTTGACTTATCCTGACAGTGAGGGAAAAAGAGGGAAGTGGATTGCTAAAATCATGGAATATAATGTGGATATTAGACCTACAAAGCTAGTAAAGGGACAAGGTTTAGCTAAATTTCTAGCTGATTCAAATTGCCAAGCTTTAGGTCTACATCTCATGGCAGAACATCCAACACAGGAAGAAGTTCAAGCAGAGCAGGAGAAAGAAAATATTATGGATCACTATGCAGAATCCACATGGTATGCATATATTGTGCATTTTCTTTTGTACTTGCAATGTCCAGAACATTTATACAAGAAAGCTGCTAGGTATTTAAAATTGAAAACTACTAAATACTGTTTGATAGAACAACACCTGTTTTGGAAAGATCCAGGAGGTATTTTGCTCAGATGTTTGGATAAACCAGAAACTGAAGGTGTAATCTCTGAATCCCATGAAGGTGCATGCGAAGGACATAAGTATTGGAAGGAAACAACGTATAAAATTCTAAGACCAAGATTTTATTGGCCCTCTTTAGTTTCAGATGTATATCAGCAGGTAAGAGCATGTATCCCTGGTAAACAAAAGTTGCTATCATTACCTTTAAAATCAATTGCAGTTAATGCTCCTTTTCAACAATGGGGTTTGGATTTCATAGGAGAGATAAATCCATCTTCTTCAGGGCAGCATAAGTGGATTTTGACTGCTACAGATTTCTTTACTAAGTGGGTAGAAGCCATTCCCACAAGGAATGCCACAAATAAGGTGATCATAGATTTTATTGAAGAAAATATTCTTAGTAGATTTGGATGTCCACAGAAACTATTGATTGACAATGCCAAAGCTTTTAAATCTAAGGCTATGGTGGCATTTTGTGAAAATAATGGTATCTTGTTGAAACACTCAACTCCTTATTATCCTTAGGGGAATGGGTTAGCTGAGTCATCTAATAAAAATATCATTCAGAGTATCAGGAAGTTACTGAAACATAATAAAAGATCATGGGATTCTATGCTAAAGTATGCATTATGGGCACACATAATAATAGTTAAACAAGCAATTGGAACTTCTCCTTTCCAATTAGTATATGGTACAGATGCTATTTTTCCTGTTTAGTTGGGCATCCCAGTAATGAAATTTTTTCAGGATTGTCAGGAAGAACCTAATGATATGCAAAGAAGAATTTATGCATTGATAGAGTTACAGCAGAAATGAGAAACAGTGGAAGAAGAGGCTCAGCTGTACAGGTCAAAGGTCAAAGAAAAATTTGATAGGAAGATCAAAGATAACACTTTTTCAGTGGGAGACATGGTTTTGAGATGGGATGCTAGGAAGGAGCAGAAAGGAAAGCATGGCAAGTTTGATAACCTTTGGTTTGGTCCTTTCATAGTATTGAAGTTTCTGGAAAACAATACTTTTGTACTACAGACTTTGGAGGGTGAGGAACTGTCTAATCCAGTTAATGGACGGTTCCTCAAGCATTTTTATAGTTTTTGAGATGGATACTAGACTTTCATTGTATATACAGGTGTGAATAATAGAATAAGGACTCTATAACCCAATGGAAAATTTGCAGACTAGTAGGTAGCAGCACAGAAGGCACTGGTCTACAGGTTCTTGAAGCCTCACAAGGAGGACTTCATCCCGCAGCAGGAGCCAGATGTTAGGTCATGTTTTTATTTTCCATCTTTTAATACTTTTGTTTATGTTTTAAAGTTTGGTTTTAATCTTTATTCCTAGAAAATTTTGTTGATTGGGATAGTTTGAGTTTTTTCCCTTTAGCTTTCATGTTATTTGATTTTTTAGTTTATTTTTATAAGTTTTGGTTTGATTTCATAATCAAAGGGCTTATATAAGGCTTATATGGATTAAAAAGTCTAAAAAATAACATAAAACTTTAATTAGGACTCCTAAACCAAGTTTAAACATATATCATGAGATTAATTTTTGAAAATCATTAACTTGAATTTTCTTGTAGCGCAAGCCAAAAACAAATGCACAAAGGTGCTACAAGAAATTCGTGCAAGTTAAAAATCATCATTCAACATTTCAGAGATTTAGTTCTCTATGTCACCGACACTACGACAACATTCTGGTATAAAGCTCTGACGAGATAGTTGTTAGAGCTTTTGATCACTGATCATGAAGCTAGTGGTTTAAAGCGCCGACACTGCAACATCATTCCGGTCTAAAGCTCCGATGAGATAGTTCCTAGAGCTTTTGATCGCTGATGGCGAATATAGTGGTTTAAAGCATCGACACTGCAACAACATTCTGGTATAAAGCTCCTACGAGATAGTTTCTAGAGCTTCCGATCCCCGATCATGAAGCTAGTGGTTTAAAGCACCGACATTGCGGCAGCACTCAATCTTGAGATTCTGATGCATTAGTGATTTCAGATTTCGATCGCTGACAAGCTAGTAATTGGAAGCACCGATACGTTTTGTCTTGGGGTTCTGATCATCGATGCTAAGAAAGATTAGTTGTTATTGATGGGAGACTCCGATACCGTGACAACATTCAAATATTAATCACTGTGACAAGTGTGAGTATCATCATGAAGGAGAATCGTGGCGGTTTCTTGCAGAAGTGAGGCAATAATGATAGCACACCATAATGAGACAAAGGCATTTTGAATCACATTTTTTCCTAAAATGCACGTAGAGTAGGTGGAGATCGTGGGAAAAATCAGTACTTGAAAATCGGAATTTTGAAACCGAGTAAAATTAGGGCTTTGGAGAGCGGTCGTCTGGAGTGTCAAAACGGTCAAAGAATATTGGGGCATGTAGTTTGACACCTAACAGATAGGAGAATAGGATTCCAGCAGTTGGATTAGTCGTTTGAACAGGTAGGCCGCGAACTGATTTCCAAGGTTTATTAATTTGGGTTTTTTTTTTAACAAAAGATTAATGACTGAATTGAGGGAAGATTATTAGTTGTTAATCCTAATTGATACTAAATGATGGATGCTCAGTCATGAAGTTAAAAGTATTATTCATCTTAAAATACAGTCAGAGCATGTTGTATTTATAGAAGCTGTTTGACAATATTTCAAAATGAAAAAGAGTGGAAAGACCAATAGAGCAGAACCTTCAGACTTAAGTTGGGTCAAAAAATTTCCAGATTGTGCACAATTGTTTGCAGAAGCAGGATGGTTAGTGTTCTTTGAAAATATTGAAGGTTATCATTCATAGGTTTCTTACAAGTTTGCTCAATGTTTAGACAAGGATGTAGTGTCTTTTGACACTTTGAAGTTCAAACTAACCAGGGAGTTACTAGCAAAAGCAACAAGAATTCTGGATGAGGGAGAATTTTGGTTAAAAAAGGTGCCCTTCACCTTTGATGCTCAGAGATATCTCCTTCGAGGTGTAGTAGCAGACTGGGGAAAAGGTGTTCCTCTTCAAAAATTTAAACCTGAGTGGATTGAGCCTATCAAAATCTTACAAAGCTATGTCACCTGTGAGGGGAGATTTTCCTTTGTGTTTAAGTATCATTTTAGATTACTTCAACATCTCAGTCATGAATCTAAAATGAATCTTCCTTTATTATTTTTGAAAATATTACAGAAGATGTCATGTAGGGTGAAAGAACACCACAAAACAATCAGTTTTTCACCATGGGCTCATAAAACTAATCATAGGTACTGTATTGCAGAAAAGAGAGAAGACATGGGAGTACTTCTTATTTTGGTCAGGTTTCAAAACTGAGAAGGAGGATCAGTATTAGAAGAGATAGTTGGATAAGGGTCAAATTTTGATCAAGAAACTCAAAAAGAAGGTCATAGTCAAAGATGAAGAAGCTGATAAACCAGGAGAAGCTTCAAATTAGGAAAATGAAAACATTGAGCTTGGACATCGAGTTAATGTTGAGGAAAGCAAAGTTTTACTGTCAGAGGTGAAGGAAGTTAAGCCAGTGGATGAGATGTTACATGTAGAATCAAATCAAAGTGTAAGGGAAGAGGTTAAGGAGTAGAAGCAGAGTCCCATTACAGTATTGTCTAAAGAGGATGAAAAATACCTATCTAATGAGGTTAGAGTTCTTGCTAATAATGAAGCTAGGGTTTGATCTAAGCAAGAAGTATACACTCATTTCGAAAAGGAAACAATGTCAATAAGGAAAAGAATGAAGGTTGTTGAATTTGCTTCAATAACTCATCAAGGAAAGGTTCATAAAATGTTAGGAGAGGTTGGAGCAATCTGGAGACCTAAGACAAGGCCGAAGAACAAGCTTAGGTTAAACATGAAAAAGCTATTAAATACTAAATTGGTTGATGAAAAGGTTACAGTAATAGAAGATTCATCACCTTAGGAGAAATTGGAAGATAGTGAAGATGATAACAAAGAAGTTATAAAAGGTAAAAAACCAATAGTATCAAAATAAAAATCAGTCTTTACTGATACTAAGATTTCAGACATTTTCATGGAGGTTCGAAAACAGATGATTCAGGAACAATAGCAGAATGATATAAAGAATTCTTGTATAGATAAAAGAGAGATAATTGAAGAAGAAGTTTAGTGCAGTATTGAAGCTGAAGAATAGGATGAAGTTCCTGTAACCTTCACAGAGCTTATGAATGAGGATGAATAAATATACAAGAAGCTAAAAATACCATGGATACCTGAAGGGATGCAAACACTATCAGTAGATAAATGTATTGATTCTGAAAAGAAAAATCTACAAAGAAGCATTAAGCAATACAAGAATCAAATTGAATAATAGCATGAAACCAATGATGGATTAGTAGCTGCAAATAGGAGACTTAGAGAAGACTTGGAGGAAGTAAACAGTCACTACCAGGAATTGATTGCAGTATCTAAAGAGGCTCTTAAAATAAAAATACAGTAAGAGAATCAGTTTATAGAACTAAGGCAGACTATCCAGGATCCGACTCAGTAGAATGAAGAGTTAACAAAGAGGGTTACAGACTTGGAAGTAGACCACTTGAAAGCTAGAAGGAAAGCTCAGACTTTGGAGGGAATTGTTCGATTAGCTGAAGCAAAAAAATACTAGTAAAGTTCTTTAAGGAGAGCAGTTATTTGTTAGTTTGAAAAGTTATTTTATTTTATTTTTGTATAATGTTAGTTTATATTGAACAATTCAATAGATGACCTAAAAGTAGTTAGGGTTAAGTTATGCAACTGTTTTTGAAAAAATAGGATAAATGTAAGTCTGAAAGAGGACAAAGGGTTCGATTTTTGCTGACAAGGGGAGGCTATCGGGCTTTTTTTATGAGCTAAGTGTAAATACTCTTATGTGTTTTTGATGATTGAACTATGAAATATATGCACTATATTCCCTTTTGATTATTGACTGGTTTCATTTCTAATTTGTGTTAATTACTTAGTTGGTATATTCATTTCCTATTTAATGTTTTTATGCTTGAAATGCTTGCTAACTGTGGGTGAAACTCAGTATTGTGTTTATTCTATTGGATTATGGTTTATATGTTATACATCTCAGTCATTCAAATTCTCATGATTTAGCGTTTTCTTTGGTCTTATGAATGTTTTCCCTCTTGTCTTCAAACTATTCAACCAAAACCCTAAAAAACCCTATTTTACTTTATTTTGTTTATTGAGATTGTGTTGGCTTGTTCTCTTGTAGTCTGGAAACAATTTCTGGCACAAACAGTGGCAAGAGACGCGATCCTCTGAATATCGGTTTTTCGTCCTCTTTTTTTTTGCTTCCTTGATGCTTTTTTTTTGTTTCCAAAAATCTATGGAAATTACTTGGCTACATGCTTCTTTATTCATGAATTTTCAAACCTAAACTGACAACGAAACTAAATTCAGAAATTGTACCTTAAGTCATGCTCTCCACATCCAGTTCAGTTGCAACAAACATTTCTTACACTTAGCACCATATCATCCAAAATGGCCATAAGAGAGCCATACATTCCTCTACTAACTATAGTCTATTTGTAGTTTTCTATAGCTTGCAACATCTCACTTCTTATGAAATTACAATAACCATACCATTAGTGTTATCTTCTCATTATACTTCCAAACAAGATCAAGCTTCCCCTTTGTGCAGTGAATAGAAGATATACATTGTAGTGTCCATATCGCGTTGCAACAACCCCAAGCTAAGCACAGTGGATTCCAAGATGAACATTGGTTACCTTCTACATTTCAAGTTGGTGATCATGTATGGATCCCTTTGAGCAAAAAAATGCTTCAAACAATAACAACCTTTTGGAGGTCATTACCCATTGATAGTATTCTTAGATTAGATGCTGCTTATGGCAATGTCTTCTTTTTTATTTATTAAAATACTAGGAAAGTGTAAATATAGAGATGAAAATGACTTAATAGTTCATTGTCCTGACATCGATATTCCGTCGCTATAGCGATGAGACACCGTCGCTTATATGGAAAGCTCATTCCTTTGTGCATGGTTGGTCGTCGCTATAATGACACTTAACTGTCATGATAATGACGAGGAATCCGTCGCTTATATAGCAAGTTCATCGCTATGCACATGAAGGGTTTTTGGTCTAGGAGCTATGGTCTATTGCTATAGCAATGTCAATTGATTTGTAAGCCATCGTCCATGGATGCCAAGTGTCATCTATTTCTTGTCTACATAGCAACAAATGGTTGGATGTGTGGCTATAGCGATGAAAA
This sequence comes from Pseudotsuga menziesii, assembly GCA_001517045.1. Classification (NCBI taxonomy): domain Eukaryota; kingdom Viridiplantae; phylum Streptophyta; class Pinopsida; order Pinales; family Pinaceae; genus Pseudotsuga; species Pseudotsuga menziesii. Next base: position 826,290 of record LPNX011146496.1, read on the forward strand.
TGTTTCCAGAAAAATATGGGGTAATGTTCATTGCTATTGCAACAAAAATGTCTTGCAATATCTATGATTTACCGTGGGAAAAATGTGCACATGTACTAGTGTTTATAGTCTCCATATATGACAAAATTCCTTGAAGTGAGGATGATCTAGTCCACAAATAAGGGTTATCAATTCTAACTATTTCTAGGAAATCCACAACATCCCATTGAATAAATGGATGCTTTAATAAAACCAAACACTACTGCATCAACCATTCATTTGACCAATCAATTGACCAGTCAATCGAGCCTCTAGTGGACTACTCTGCTAGTCGACCATTGGATTTTGACTAATAGTCTCTAGAAGATCCATAGGTATGATGATCCTTCATATCCTTTAGTTCCATAACCCCTGCATCTACATAACACTTTGGATATTCAAGAGGTGGAATTATATTCTTTTAACACCCCCTTATAATTGCAACTACCTAAATCCCAAGCATATCTAGAAGTTTTTCAAACTTAGCTTTTCGTAGAAGCTTCATAAAGATATCAACAATCTGATCATATGTCATACAATAAACAAGAGTTACAACATTGTCCTATCTCAATTGTTCCAAGTACTGGACATTAATTTCAGCATGATTCATTTTGCTATGTGCAATGGGATCATTTTTCATGTCCCCATCCCAATAAGTCTACTAGTTGACAATGTTTCACCCACCTCCTAGTTCCCTAGGTTGGGGGAGGAGGAATTAAATATTGCAATAAGGGAGCTATGGGACCCAAGAGAACCTTGTTTTATCATTTACACATTAATTTGGGTCATACAAATAATAAATATGGAGAAAATAAAGTGGCATTGCTTCATAAGGATATTTGGAGGTCCATAGAGGCCTTGGGTGACTAGATTGTTCCTTACACATGTTATGGCTTAACTCTAAATTAAAAATTATGAGTGATGGAATGTTATTGGAATGTGAAGAGTTGTCAAATTAAATACATTATCCCAAGGATTTTAATGGGTGAGGAATATTAACTCCCCATATAAGTGGAAGGGTCTAGGAAGAAACTAAGTGCCATGTGGAGCTAGTTCCCCTGTGTTTTATGAAAACAATGATGGAAGATTATATGAAAAGTAATACCTAATTGAAAACTTATGAAAATATGATATATCAGGGCTAAAAATATCCTCCAATAGGATTCACTTGGGACTAGGTGGAAACCATTCGAATTTGGACAAAGATGAAGGTTTGTGGAGAAGGCCAAGTGGCATGGAGGTTACCAAACATCAAGGATGAGTTGGAGGAATCCTATGAGAGTGAATTCGACCTTGGATAACCTTATGAGGGTTATAAAAATATTTAATGAGGAATGGAAATGGATTTTTATCATTTTTGAATATTCCTTTGGCATTTTGGAGAGCAATAGCTTGTCCATTGCACGGTGAGTGCACACTTACCCTGTTAGTGAGCCAATTTCGAGAGAGTGAGATTCTCATACAAGTTGGATATGGGAGAATCCATTCATACCTCTAATTTGGATATTCATGGAGTTTTTTTTCTGAATATATGAGGCTTCTACTGTTCATTACCCGTCTCTCCACCCATTCTCTCAATTCCCACTTCCATTATTACATGTTTTTCTATGAAGGCGCACTTGTGTGAATGGTGGTTGTGCCCCATTGAGTTTAGTTGATGCCCAAGATTGGGTTAATGATTAATATCTCTGTAATATTTCTACCATATTCTCTGTAAGTCCAAATCAGAGGAAATATCTATGCAAATGTCCACATTTCCAAGTTTTGTCGCAACTAGTTTCCATGTGATGATTTCCCCTTTCAATGGAGTTGTATATATTATGTATATTGCGACTTGGATCAATGTTATATGTTTTTTGTGAGATATTAAAATGATTTAAATGGTACATATTCATATTTATCTATTCTGAACCATTATATGCACCATTTATGATTTGAATTTGAGCTTTTATATGTCATTTCCCTTAAGCAAATATCACTAAATTTATGCATTCGAATATGAATCTTTAATCCTATGTTGCATAAATATTAACCATAAAAAATTACAGTAAATTAAGTATAATTCAAGTCCCCATACTCTTTTATATAATTTGGGAGGGTTACATAGGATTTGGAGAGCCATTTCTGCTCACACCTTAGGGGGAATTACATCATAAATTGCTAGTAATTTTACCCTTTTTTCCATCATGCCCAAATAAATTTGTAGATGTATATGAAATGTTATAAAGATATAAAATATTAAATTTAAGAGTACTAATACTCGCCACATCAGTCCCTACCAAATTCAAGACCCTCTTGAGCCAATCGAATCCCCTAAAGTCAAGACAAAATTTCCAAAATTCTGCCTCTGTCGGGAATTTTCGAATTGGGATATTACAAGAGGTATCAGAGAATTATATTGGAACCTGATAGAGATATATATTTATTTTTCCTGATTTTTAATTCCCTCCATTGGAATCTAAAACGGGGGACCTTAATAATGAAAGGGAAGAAAGTGGTGAAGTTAGTTCTTTTTTTTTTCCAAGAAAAAAAAGCGTAATTTCATTCATCTTTCGAGATCAAAATTACATTCTGTAGGTTCACTTAATTGTGAATTCATAACCAAAAACTGGTACCTATAGTGAGACTGTTAAGTCTTCTGTCAATTATATTCTAGGGAAGCATTCACAGATCCCTTTTCAAAAAATATGTTCGGTTCCACAGTACCCAATATTACAAAATTTTGCTGCAAAGAGTCCTTAATCAAAGTAGAATTCTGCAATAAAAACCACTGATATATATAATTCAAGAGAACCTGTCATGTATCAGAGAAGTTCTATAAACGGCCTATGGTAGAAGTCCTGATTTCTGCCATCATTTGTTTCTTTCACCAGCCAAGAACCCGCTGCCAGCCGGAGCCCTTCCTTGGAAGCTTTGTCTGCTTCCTTGTTGTTTTTCCTGTATACATACCGGCAGGAAAAAGAGTCAAATATGAGGAGGAGCAGCCTGATAGAATTGAGAGTATGTGCTAGTCTCAAATGCTTTCATTCTTGAGTCTGATTGATCCAATTTATTACGTTCATTGAGTCACCAAGAAAATTAAGTTTATTGCACCCTTTTTCTAAAGCAAATATCAGAAGAAGCTTGAGGCTCATTAACTCGTCATATTTATTTGTTCCCCCCCCCAGTCCCATAGACATTAAGAAAAAATGAGACTCTGTTATGAAAAGAACAGCGCCTCCTCCACACAAATTGTTTTGGGCTGCCCCATCGAAAAACGCCCACGGAGAGGTTCTGTCTGGTTCCACATCTAAATTCCTTCATTCTCTTACAACCCATATATGCTCCAGATAGGATTTATAGAAGCCCATAGACAGAGCACCTGTAATTGCCGGAGTGCTGGGAATGTCCTTAAAAATGGCCTTGTTTCATGCAAGACAAATCCCCCAAATGACCAGCAGAGGTAAGATTTTATGATGTTTTTGTGGTGTCCTCCGCCACCATGAGTCCCAAGAAGCCTCTACTGAAGCCCCTTCCCACTGGAAAATGAATCCAACTAGAGTGGAAACTTCCCTCCACACTTCAGTCGTGAAGGAACAAGAAAGAAACAAGTGATAAGTAGATTCCAGCTCCCTTTTACATAACACACACCAACCCGGGCCCTGGAAAGATCGCTTCTGAAGCACATCCCAAGTGGGTACCTTATTGTTTAGTACACACCACATAAACAACTTGGTTTTTGATGGGCATTTAAGCCTCCATAAAGGCCTCCACCACCAGACTTCTTCCCTTTGTTCCACCCCTGCGCTTAGAATTAAGTACCCAGCCTTAGGTGTATAAAATCCCTCCGTATCAGCCTCCCACACCAGTGAGTCATCTTGATTAGATAGTAAGATGTTCGCCCAAGCCAGTTCCCAGAGATAATGTCCCATATATCCGGTCTCCCGTTCCCCCAGCCCTAAGGAACTGGCCCTTCTCCAGAGTTGTATCCACGGTTTAGCTGGCCTTGGATTAGCTAGATGATTTAGGGTAATGATCCCTCTATGGCCTAAAGCCTCAATGACATTGATAGGAAGATGGTGCTGTTGGGTACTGCCCAGCCAAGGATCTCTGCCAACAAATACACTTTCCCCATTTCCCACGTCCCAAGCAAGGTTGTTTTCGATCAAATGAAAATATTTTACAATCACTTTCCATATCACCGAACCTCCTAAGTGAGATTTCCTGGGGTTTCTGATCCAATCTGTAATGCTCTCTCCTGGGAGATATTTCTGCTTAATCACCCTAGTACACAAACTACACGACTTCACCAACCTCCACCCTCCCTTAGCGGCCAGAGCTTTTGAAAATAAAAAAATGTCCTTAAGGCCCCACCCTCCAAGTCCTTTTGGGACTGCAATCCTTTTCCAATTAACCCATGGAGTTATCTGATTTTCCTTTTTACCACTCCAAATAAATCTAAAGCATATCCTCCTAATCCTTTCAAGAATCCCTTTCAGGATCCAGGATAAAGACATCCAATACACCAGAATTTCCTCCAAAACTGCTTTTACTAATACTAATCTTCCTGCTCTAGAAATCCACTTGTGACTCCATACCATTAGTCGCTTCTCTACCTTCCCAACCAGCCAAAACCAATCCTGTTTCCGATACATATTTGCTTTCAGTGAGAAAACAAGGTACTTTAGCTCTTCATCCAAGCCCGCTGTAATAAAGGGAAAGAACCTCATAAGTTCAGCCTCCTCTTCCGGTCTTAACAGATGAGTAGTCAGAGAAGATTTGTCATTATTGATCTCCATCCCAGTGGATTTTGAGAAAAGTGCCAAAATCTCCTGAAGTAATCTAGTCTCTCCTCTAGTGCCAGAGCAGAAAATCAGTACGTCATCCACGAAGAGTAGGTGTGTAATTTTTAAATTCGGAGCTACCTAAATCCCAGAGAAATGACCTTCAGCTTTGGCTACTCTTATTTCCCTGCTTAAACCTTCGGCAACCAAAAGGAAGAGGAGTGGGGACAAAGGGCAGCCTTGTCTTAGCCCTCTCTCGGTGTTAAAAAAGGGGGAGGCCGCTCCATTGATCAACATAGAAAATGAAACAGTGGTTATACAAGACATTATCCATCTTATGAAATTGATGCAAAATCCTAGATGAGTTAGGAGCAACCTCAGATAAAGCCAACTGATTTTGTCATAAGCCTTAGAGAGGTCAATTTTGAGAATATCCCCCTTCAGCCTCTTGGTATTTAAGCTATGAAGTCCTTCCTGAGCTACCCCTATTTCCTCATGGATCTGACGCCCTTCCAGAAAGCCAAACTGCTCGGCTGAGATTTGGTCTGATAGGATAGCTTTCAGTCTTCTAGCAATTAATTTTGAGATAATCTTGTAGACACAGTTGCACAAGGAGATTGGCCTGAAATCATTGAGAAAGAGTGCATTATCAGACTTTGGGATGAGAGCAATAAAAGTGGAGTTGAAACTGGTCGGGATCCAACCAGAGGACCTTGAATATTCTATCACCTGCAATAGATCCTTCCCCAGAATATCAAAGAGATCTAGAAAAAAATCAATCGTCCAAACATCTGGCCCTGGACTTTTATCTTTCTGAAAACTGCCCATAACCTCCCTAAGTTCTTCTTCCGAAACTTCCTTCAATAGATCCCTGTTTCCCACCTCATCCACAAAGCATGGAAACATCTAAGCCATTCTAATAACCTCTTCAATTGAGGCCTGTAGAGGGGCTTTGAATAGATTCTGAAAGTGACTCACCCCACATCTGGCCTTATCTTCAAAAGATACGTGACTAGTGCCCTCCTCATCCTGCAGACTCCAAATGGTATTTTCAACCTTCCTTCCTCTGGCATAAGCATGAAATTTTTGTGTGTTATCGTCCTCACATTCCAGCCAAATAGCTCTGCTTTTAAGTCTCCATGCTTCCTCTCTTACCAAAAGAAGAGTATTACGTCTTCCTTCCAACCTTGTCAATGCCTCCTTAGACTCTTGTGAAGAAAGACCACCACCTTCTCCTTCATAGATCAATAGAAGTTCTGCTTCAACCTGCTTCAGCTCAGCATCTTCTCTGCTTCTCGTCGCAACTATCCATTCCTTAATAATCACTTTTAGTCTTTTAATATTTTTTGCAAACTAGATGGCAGCCGATCTATCATTTCCCCCCGCAATAGGGGTCCAGTGTGAGAGAAAGAGATTTTTGAAAGTCTCATCCTGAAGCCATATTTTATTGAATTTTAAAGGACTCGGGGGATTGATGGGCCCCTTTTTGATTTCAAAGAAGATATGAAAATGATCAGAACATCCCCCACTTCCCACCCATTGTCTTACTATGCAAAATCTGTCCACCAACTGCTCTGCTACCAAGAAACGGTCTATCCTTTTAGCCACCCTAGCATCCCCACTTCGATTGTTTCTCCAGGTAGGCTTTAAGTTAATAGGCTCAATATCCAGCAAACCCTTCTCCACCAAATTCCAGACAAAAAATCCTGCCAAGGAATCCACCTGGACGTGAGGACCCCAAACCTCATTATGACCCAGCGAAAAATTTAAATCTCCACCCAACACCACCGAATCTCCATTCACCAAAGGGTTTTGAAACAGGGAGTCCCAAAAAGGGGCTCTGTTAAGGTAAGGCCCATAGACACTAACCACAGTAAGGGAAATTCCCAAATCATCAGAGAAAACCTCAGCACCCAGTACACCATCCATCCCCCAAGAATTTACCAGCTTCACACAGCTGTTCTTCCATCCAACCGCCAGACCCCCAGAGCGTCCTCTAGCATCCATAGTCGCAAAAGACCAACCAGGTATCTAGCTTTCCAGCCTCTCTTGGATCACCTCTCCTACTCCTAAAGTCTCTTGTAACAAAATCACATCCGGGTGTTCAAGAGTAAGCACCCTAATGAAGGCTGATTTCTTGACAGGCCCAGCCAGACCTCGACAGTTGAAAGACATGAGCTTCATCTTCGACCTTTCTTCTTGGCCTTCTCCGCTCTAAGGGCCTTTTCAATCGATAGTTGTTTTCCTTCCAGAAGATCCTCCTTAGCTCTAGATTGAGCCTTGAATAGGTTTGACTTTCTGCCCCGTCCTCTTCGCACAGGAGAAGAAACTTTACCCAACCCAGAAGAAGGCTTAATGCAGGATCTTAGAAAGTATCCTGAGTCCATAGAATCTGAAGGTGAGGGACAAGACTCCTCAGGAAGAGTTTCAAGGTCTGGTTCCAAGGCAGCAATGGAGGACTCTTCCACAGAAGGGAGAGGGGTAGGATCAAAGGCGGTAAAAGCAACAGCAGGATGGGCACCCAAACCCGGGACATCCTCAGCAGAGAGAAAGGGCACGGGAAGAGGCAAAGAGGAACCAGAAAGACCCGATAAGGAGAGCTTCCTCAATCCATCTACCCAATAGAATCCGAGAAAAGAAGCATTATTAAAAAACAAATTTACATTAGAAGTAAGGGGGAAAGAGGGAATACCCGAACTTGAGGGAACCCCAGGAGAAGTAACATTAACCAGAACTATGGCCTGAGCTGGCGGTTCTGAAGGGTCAGCCAGCACAGGGTCAGAAATATTTTGGTCTTCACTAAGCGGATCGCTACCCAAATCATCCGCAGAGGTCTGAGCCGAACCAGGAGACACATCAGTCATCTCAGAAGGTACCTCACGAGAAGCCGACACACCTTTCCTTCTACAACCGTTGTGGGTTCGCACCGGCAATGAGAAGACCGAGGCCGGGTGCCCATAGACATGACATTTCCTACAGCGAAACGAAACATTCTCATAATCTAGTAGTTGTGGGATGATCACCGGCCCCCATTCCAGATTAATATATTTAGCCAATCCCTCCCTGAGATTTATATTCACCAAAATTCTGGCTACCTTCTTCTCGTTAGTTTCCAAATAGGATAAGTCTGCCTCCAGGAAGGTCTCCAGAATATCTCCAATCCACCTGAAATGGTACAGATCCTAGAAATGAAGAGGAAGCGTTGGCAGTCTCACCCAGATAGGAATTACGTCCACCCTCTCTTTGCTAGCATCAAACAGAGGGTGCCATGGTTTCAAAAGGATAGGTGAAAGATCGATATGCCAACTTTTGTTCTAAATCCAACAGAGGTCCTCCTCCTTCACCAAATTGATCGCAAACCAACCTCTGGTTAGCATCTCCACCACCGTCACATAACCTAGCTGGTCACCCCAAGAGGCCGCACCCCAGTCCTGGATGGTCTTCTTAGCAAAATTTCTCCCCATAACCCTCCCTACTAGAGTGCACTTCGCCATATTCAACACACAATCCCAGGCTATATCCTCTCCCACCGCATAATTCCGAACCTACTTCATTTTAATCCAATTCTTCCAGCGTCTCTATGCTGTACCTCCAACCACTGCTTGCCTCCCAACAGAATCACCCGAGTCCCCTAAAATTCCTGCATAGAAGTCCCTTCTAGGTGAACCAAACCCTCGCTGCTCCGCTACATCCAATGGTACCCTCCACTCTTCCTCCGAGGTTTCTCCGCTTGTGCCTTTTCCCTGGAGAACCTACCCAGCCACCCCATCTATTGCCACCCGATCAAAACCCTCCACTACCTCAAACCCTCCCTAGAACATTGTGGCCGAAAACCCTAGGTTCTGGGAAAAGAAAACTCTGGCTTCCCAACAAATCAGCAGGCTGGTGGGAAAAGAATTTCACATGGGATTCTACCGGTAACTACTCCATCGGCGAGAAAACAAGAAAATCCGAAGGAGAGGTAACGTATTCCAACCTCAACGACACTAAACGAGCCGATTCTCGGATCTCATGTCCCAGTCTAGGAATGTCCACCCCCTGCTCCATCACCCCTCCACCTGGCACATCCCATATGTTAGAGCTCTCCAACCTGTCACTAGAATAATCAACAGCATCCAAATCCTCCATTAATTCCAGAAAGGAAAACTGTAGCAATCAGGATACCCTTCAGCCTACCTCAAATAAACAAACAACCTGCCACCTTCACAGAAAAACTTTAAAACCTAATGGGCAAAGCAGACAACATCTAGCGTGAAACCATGAAGCAGGACAAAGGCAATAAACTGGCTTGGAGAGAAATGAGAACTCATTCTAGATTAGACCCCTAGCCATAGCTAGCGGCCTTGACCAGTTGTACCCTCTCTCTAACAGCCTACTCCATAGCCATCACCGTCACCAAAACCCTAGCTCACACCTATTCCTGCACCATCTCGAAGTTAGTTATTTTTACAATGAGATTAAGGAAAAAATAGAACTAAGCGATATGGATGACAAAGACAATAATGAGGAACTTAATAAATTCATTAAATAAAATCTCTAAGGCATGTACAAACACTTTATGCAAGGTTTTGAATTGTTGGCTATCCAATTTGGGGATTTTCAACACCAGGGAGTAGTAGAAGTTCACCTCATGATGAGAAGAAGACCAATGGGGAAACCATTTTTTCAAAGACTAGACCTCATAACAGATCTCATGAGTTAAAAAATCAAATCGACCTACAATACATAAGCTTTTAGAGTCCAAATAAGGCCCTTAAACCACCTATGATGTTAGAGAAGCAACAAATTATTGGCGGAAATTAAGTGATGAATGTAGGAAAGTCATACCTTTTGATAAGTACATTAGAGATTCTCTTCAGTTCAAGCAAGGAGGAAATGGGAATAGGGAACCTCCTATTAATCATTAATTAAATTACACCATGGGAAAAGTAACCATTCCTTCCTTTGATGGTTCCTCACAAATGTCTGCTATTGATTGGTTGCAAAAATTAAGTGTAAATTTCCAATTAAATCCTATGGTTGAAGAAGATGCATTGAAAATGGCCATTTTGCATCTTGAAGGGGAATCTAGTGATTGGTGGTTCCATGGTCTTAGAACCTTGCGACATGATCATATTTTATCTTATGAGTGTTTCTCCAATGCATTGATGGAGATATGTGAGAGGAAAGACCTTGAACTTCCTTTCAAAGAACTAGTGCAATTGAAGCAAGTATGAACTCCTGAAGCATATATGTTATAATTTGAAAATATTTCAGTAATGGTTTCTAATGTATATATGGATAGGTTGGTTTTATTTTTTACTAAAGGATTTACATAACCTTTGAGAGGGATAGTGAAATCTCACAAACCAACCACATTGAAGTATGCCATGAAATTGACAAGGGATTTACAGAATGTATTGCCAAGAACCAAATACCCTCCCAAGACAATTTTCCCTTCCAAGTTCAAGGAAGGTAAGAAACCAAGGAAAAAGGACTCCTATACCAAAGAAAGTAAAGGAGGACCAAGCAAATAAGAACTTAGAATAAAGAAGCTATGTCTTACATGCCAACAACCTTGGGTTCCAATATATAGATGTGCCAAGGGGAAGACACACTACATTGAAGTTTTTTCTGAGGATGATGAAGAGGAGGAGAAGGAGGAAGAAGCAAAAATTGCATCCCAAGAATAAGGGTATGAAATAACAGAAGTATAAAAACCCACTCCTGATATAGGAAAAATTGCAGCACTCTCAAGTGTACCTAGATTCCACACCTTGAGGCTCAAGGACATCATACAAGGCCAAAAGGTCACGGTTCTAGTGTATGTTGGAGCCACTCACTACTTCATAGATGTAGCCTTGGTGGAGAGGATAAATTTACAAGATGAAACTTTTTATGGTTTCACAGTCATCATTCAAGGTAACAATTCTATGGATTGCACTAAATGGATTCCAAAGCTTCAAGTTACTCTAGGAAATCATAGTATCATTGGCAATTTTTATCTAGTGAATGTGGCTGATACAAATTTGAGTTTAGGAGTATAATGAATTTATTCTTTAGGGGAGCATAAAATGAATTATCAAGTTCCTGAAATAAGGCTCAAAAATTCAGAAGGTAAACCCATCTTGTTGAGGGGAATACACACTTACCCAAATCAAGTGGTGTCCTCTCACAACATGAGGTATATATTGAGGCATGTAGACATGGAGTGGGTTGTTGAATGTTTAATTACATATCCTAAATATCAATTTAATATTTCCAAGTATCCTAAGGAGATAAAGCAACTATTGAGTAAGTATGAGAAGGTTTTTGGAGACCTTCCCCGAGGAAAACCACAATATATAGGGGTGGAGCATATCATTGAGTTAGAGATAAAAAAGTATCCCTATAGACACCCAAAAAGGAATCGATATGAGATTGAATATTCCATTAAATAACTCTTGGAGTTGGGTCTCATGAGGCCTAGTTCCAACCCATTTGCTTCTTCAGTTGTTATGGTAAAGAAAAAAGATGGAACCTTGAGGATGTACATTGATTTCAGAGCATTAAACATGAATAAATTAAAGAATATATACCCCATCCCAAGGATTGATGATCTCATGGATGAGATCCATGGGGCCAATTTCTTCTAAAAAATTGACGTTATATATGGTTATCATCAAATTTGAATGAGTGAAGAAGACATACCAAAGACTGCTTTAAGATGCCACTATGGTCACTTTGAGTTTGTTGCTATGCCCTTTGCCTTGAAAAATGCACCTGCCACATTCCAATCATGCATGAAAAATATATTCCACAAGAAACTTCTTAAGTTTGTACTAGTTTTCTTTGATGGCATTCTTATTTACAGTAAATTTTGGAAGGAACATTTGCATCATCTAGAAGAGGTCTTAAAAATTCTGTATGATCAATATTTGTTTGATAAGCTGTCAAAATATGAGTTTGGTTTGACAGAGCTCTTGTATATTGGACACATCATTGGTCAATATGGTGTGAAGGTGGATATGAAGAAAATAAGAGCCATTTTAGAGTGGCCTCGTCTTAAAAGTCTTATTGAATTAAGAGGAATTTGCACCTACTATAGAAAGTTTGTGAAGGGGTTATCCCAACTCACTCCACCTCTCAATGATTTGATAAAGAAAGATGCTTTCTAATGGTATGAATGGGCTGAAAACTATTTCCAAATACTGAAGGAGGTAATATGGAGTTGTCCTATTCTAGCCTTGCCTGATTTTTCTAAACTATTTGTCTTGGAATATGATGCATTGGGAGAAGGCATTGGAGCAGTCCTAAAACAAGGACAACACCCAATATATTTTGAGAGTAGGAAGCTACAACCACATGAGAATATTTACTCCATTTATTATAAATAAATTCTATCCATCATGCATGCTTTAATCAAGTTTAGATAATACTTGGTGGGAAAGAAATTTGTGGTCAAAACTGACCATAACAACTTAAGGAACTTCCTCAGTCAAAAGGATCCAAGTGAAAGGAAGAAAAAGTGGGTGAGTAATATTCAAAAATTTGAATTTGATATTGAATATGTGATGGTAAAAAATAATGTGGTAGTTGATTCCTTGTCTAGAAGACCTTCTATTTCTCTAATGGATCTAACAGAAAATTGGAAAGCCACATTAGAAGTAGAGTATGCCAAGGATAATTTTTCTTGTGAAATTTTTGATGGAAATAACTATGATGATAGGTATAAGGTGCTGTAAGGAATAAAAGAATAAAAATATAGAAGCTATTTGGTTCCTAATTCGAGTTTGAAGGAGGAAATTTTAAAGAAAGCTCATGATTCTCCTCTAGCAAGTCGCCCCGGTTTCTTCAAAACATATTGAATGTTGAGGGAAATATTTTCATAGAAAGGGTTGAAGGATTATGTTCTGAAGTATGTTAATGAATTCCCCACATGTCAGAAAAATAAAGTGGAGCACACTCATCCAGCTAGTCGCTTACATCCCTTTCCTATTCCAATACAAAAATGGGAGAGCATTTCCATGGACTTCATCACTGGTTTGCCCAATGTATTTGGTAGGGATTGCATATTTGTGTTGGTGGATAGAATCACTAAATTTGCGTATTTATTTTCTGTTACTAAAAATTTCAGTGCTGCAAAAGTGGCTGAACTATTTTGTAAAGAAGTTTTCAGATTGCATGGGATTCCTAAGAGCATTGTCAGTGACATAGATAACAAATTTTTGAGTGCATTTTGGCAAGAAATATTCAAAATGGTAGGGTCAAATTTGACAGATAGCACAAGATATCATCTCCAAAATTATGTCCAAATAGAGAGGGTGAATCAATGTTTGGAAGGCTACTTGAGGAACTATGTTAGTGGGCAGCAAAAAGCATGGATAAAATGGTTGCATTTGGGTGAGTTTTGTTACAATACTACTTTCCATATGTCCATTGACATGTCTCATTTTAAAGCACTTTATGGTTATGATGCATTCAATTTTATTGACCAAATTTTCGGTGATATTATATCTTCGAAGGATAAGGATTGGATTTAAGAAAGTCAAGAAATTTTGAAGGTTTTGAGAGATAACTTGCAGGTTGGTCAAAATCAACAGAAACAATATACATGCCAACATAGAATGGAGAGAAAATTCCAAGTGAATTACTTGGTGTATTTGAGGTTGCATCCCTACAAAAAAACCACCATAAAGGGTAAAGGTTCATAAAATCTCAAACCAAGGTTTTATGGTCCCTACAAAGTGATTCAAAAAGTTGGAGAAGTGGCCTATCAATTGGAGCTTCCTATGGGAAGCAAAATTCATAATGTATTTCATATTTCTTGTCTAAAGAATGTTATAGGGCATAATATTTCAAATTATTTAGGACAATAAATATTGGGCAAGGAGGTTTTTCATGTCCCCATCCCAATAAGTCTACTAGTTGACAATGTTTCACCCACCTACTAGTTCCCTAGGTTGGGGGAGGAGGCATTAAATATTGAAATAAGGGAGCTATGGGCCCAAGTGAACCTTAGTTTATCATTTACACATTAATTTGGATCATACAAATAATAAACATGGATAAAATAAAGTGGCATTTCTTCATAAGGACATTTGGAGTTCCATGGAGGCCTTGGGTGGCTAGATTCTTCCTTACACATGTCATGGCTTAACCCCAAATTCAAAATGATGAATGATGGAATGTTCTTTAAAGGTTAAGATTTTTCAAATGAAATATAATGAGCCCAAGTATTTGAATGGGCCAGGAAGAGTAACTCCCCATATAAGTGGAAAAGTCTAGGAAGAAACTAGGTTCAATGTGGAGCTAGATTCCTTGCGTTTTATGACAACAATGATGGAAGATTCTATTACAAGTCAGAACTTATTGAAGACCTGATTGTAGATATATGAAAATTTTACATGTTAGGGCTAATAATATCCTCCAAGAGGGTGCACTTGGTACTAGGTGGAAACCATTCGAATTTGGAGGAAGATGAAGGGTTGTGGAGAAGGCTAAGTGGCATGGAGGTTACTAAACATCAAGGATGAGTTGGAGGAAGCATATGGGAGTGAATTAGACATTTGAGGACCTTAGGAGGGTTATAAAATTATGTCATGAGGAATTAAATGTATTTTTATCATTTTTTAATTTTCTGTTGGAATTTTGGAGAGCAATAGCTTGTCCATTGCACGGTGAGTGCACACTTACCCTGCTAGTGAGCCAATTTTGAGAGAGTGAGATTATCATCCAATTTGGCTTTGGGAGATGTCATTAAAAAATATCATTTGGAGCTTCATGGAGTGCTTTTCTACATATAGGAGGATTCTACTATTTGTGACCCATCTCTCCCCACATTCTCTCAATTCCCACTTCCATATTTCCATGTTTTTCTATGAAGGCGCACTTGTGTGAATGGTGGTTGAAATACATTGATTTAAATTGATACCCAAGATTGGGTGAATGTTTCATGACTCTACAATATGCATAAAATATTATCTATAAGTCTAAATCAGAAGAAATATCTATGCAAATGTCCACATTTCCAAGCTTTGTTGTCACTAGTTTCGATGTGATGATTTCCCCTTTCAATGGAGTTGTATATATGATGTATACTACGAATTGGATCAATGTTATATGATATTATAAATATATTGAAATGATTTCAATGGTATATATTTATATTTCTTTGTTATGAACCATTATATGCACGATTTATGAGTCGAAGTTGAGCTTTTATATGTCATTTCCTTTAAGCAAATTTCATTGAATTTATGCATTCGAATATGAATTTTTAATACCCTATTGCAGAACTATTAACTGTAATAAATCATAGTAAATGAATTATAATTACAATCCCCATAATCTTTTATACATTTTGGGAAGGTTACATAGGAGTTGGATAGCCATTTCTACTAACAACCTAGGGGGAATTGCATCATAAATTGCTAGTAATTTTACCCTTTTTTCCATCTGCAAAAATAAAGTTTCAAATGTATATGACCTGTCATAAATATATCATAGAGTCAATTTAATATTCCTAAGACTCCCCACATCATTCCCTACCAAATTCAAGACCCTCTTGAGCCGTTCAAATCCCCTAGAGTCAAGACTAGTTAAGACATTTTTTCCAAAATTATGCCTTTGTTGGGAGTTTTCGAATTGGGACATTACATCATTAGAAACCTGTATTTCACTCTGATTGTGATAATCGATAACAATTTAGGAGTAAATAGGAAAACCAAACTCTTCTTAAAAATGATGGATACAAACTTCCTTTGTAACTGCATTGACATATCCATGATACTCTACTTCTATAGTAAAAAGACAAAATACCTTCTACTTCTTACATGAATTAACCAAATTTCCAGAGCTAAAGTGAAACATATATCCAAAAGTGGATTTTTGGTCATCAATGTCACCTACCGAGTTAAAATCAGTAAATTTGATTAGTAGTTTTGAATTGCAACAATATTTTATACTATATTGATAAGTTCCCTTCATATATTGAACAATTATATTCACAAATTTCTAGTGGCTTTCTCTAGGATCCTACATTAACTGAGAAACCACACTAAGAACAAAAGAGAGACCAGGTTAAATGTGAGTTAGGTAAAATCAAGCTATCAACTACTTTTGATAAAGGGTTGCGTCAACTCAGGGAGATTTACAATCCATAGACAATTTAATGTCCAATTGATAAGGTGTAGCACAAGACTTACGATCATCCATTTTGAATTATTTCAAAATATACAAAGCATGTTTTGGTGAAGAAATAAATATTCTAGCATTAATTTTAAAAATTTGAATGCCTAGAAAGAAATGAAACAAACCAAACTCGGTCATTTTAGAGGTATCTGCAAGGTGTTTCTTGAAAATCAAAATCAAGTTGACATTATTTCCAGTAATGAAAATCATCAACATACAATGCCATAGACAAAGTATCACCATGAACATGTAATACAAAAATATTGTGACTAGATTCATGGCGTTTGAAGCCAATATTAATAAAGAAATGATCAATCCTCTCATACCAAGCACATGGGGTTTGTTTAAAATGATGCAAAGAATTCTTCCATTGATAAATAAGACTAAAATATATCACGAAACAAGGAGGTTTTTCCATGTATATTTCTTTAGACAAGTCTCCATGAAGAAAGGATCAATCGAATTGAGTTCATATTTGCAACAAGTAAAACGTTTTATTGTATTGTATGCCTTCTTGATGATAGAATCCCTTGGATACCAGTCACACTTTGTGATGTTCAATAGTATTGTCAAAGTTAAACTTGGTTTTATAGATCCATAGACACTTCACAATATTCTTTCCTCGCATTAGAAAATTTAGTTCCCAAGTCTGATTCTTCACCAATGACTCAATTTTGAAAGACATAGGATTTTCCCTTTCATGCACACCCTAAGCATCACCATAATTGTTAGGATCACCTGTTTAAATAACAAGTACCATCGGTGCAACACTATCATGTTGTTTATGACTACAAGTCTTTCGACTAATATTGACATCACCATCATTAGGTCTAGTAGCTTTAATAGTTTTAGCATCCCATTGAGATAGACAAGTCAGAGTTAAATCAAGTTGATTATTATTAGTTAGAAGAATAGGTGTGTTGACATTTTTAGTCAATGTACACCACCTACCAATCGAATTAGGAACAAAGGTTGACTATTTAGTTGGAGCTTCAAAGGAATGTATGTGCAATATCCCAAAGGAAGAGTTAAATGGATTAGTACCTCAAATATTCTCATCAAATATCATATTTATGCTTAAGATGATTTGCTGTTTGACAAGGTCAAATAAGCGATAAGCTTTTGATTCATTAGAATATGCCATCATTGTTAGGATGTTTAGACACTTAGGAGTTAGTTAAGATCAACTTATTATAATATATCCATTAGGAAAAGTGTGTTTCTTTAGTATGCATTTGTAAATATCAAATTCGACGGTTAAGATATGTTCTAGACATAGAGTGATTCAACGGTTTGTTACACTCAAATTCTGTCACCAGCATGTGATAGGATCCCTAACACATATATTTGCCTTGAAACTCCAAACTTGAAGTGAAACATGCTCTATATTTTGGTTTTAACATACAAAACTCCAGCACCACTCTTACCCTTAAGCAGATAAGTGGTACCTTATGCAGCACCGCCCAAGTTATGTGGAAACCACGCGGTGCCACTGCCTTTAACCTTTATCTTTGGCACGGTTCTCACCCATCACTGCTCTGTCATAAAGGAGTATAAGCGGTTCCCTTGGTAAAAAGTGAAAAAAGGAGGTTTTACGAAGCTTCTAGAACAAAAGCCTTGTTTCTTGCCTTATCCCTATTCACGTGGGTCTGTTAAGCTTGAGATCCCTCCTTTGAGGATCTCATGGCCACCTCACCCACCAATTTCTCAACCATTTATATCCCTTTGAACCCTATAAATAAAAGCTCATACTCCATGGTTGAGGGGAGAAGAAAGAAGCAAAGTTATGCTGTTGAATTAACATCCTGACGTAATCCATTAGAGAGCATAGAGGAGCAAGTTGGAGCTATCGAGGATGAGGTGCCAGTCTTGTGAAGGAGTGCATCGACACTAAGGAAAAATGGTTGTAACCTCTTTCATTCATCTATTAATGCAAAGTTTGTTTGGGTACACAGGGTACTCCCAAAAGACCGAACACCTTTAGATACCGCTTCACACAAACAGATCACAGATCAACACACCGATGTTTGTCACATGGTTAAAACCC
This sequence comes from Pseudotsuga menziesii, assembly GCA_001517045.1. Taxonomy (NCBI): domain Eukaryota; kingdom Viridiplantae; phylum Streptophyta; class Pinopsida; order Pinales; family Pinaceae; genus Pseudotsuga; species Pseudotsuga menziesii. Next base: position 844,269 of record LPNX011146496.1, read on the forward strand.
TCTAGAGGGAAACAGTCCATGGCCCCAGCCAAATATCTACTTGGAGGAATTTATTATGCAAAAGAAAGAAAGTTACTTGAGCTTCTCATAATTGATTAACTAGTCAAGGACCCTCTATGCTCTTTAAATAGAGATCATAGACCAATCAGGTGTTAAGCCACGGATCAATGGTAGGTATGATCTAAGAGAAGTTGAACCGTCAGATCACTCTATGTCTAGAACATATCGTGACCATCGGATTAGAATATTTACAAATTCATACTAATGCATACTAAAGAAACACACTTTTACCTAACGGATATATTACACAAGTTGATCTTAACTAACTCCTAAGTGTCTAAATATCCTAACATCCCCCCTTAAGAACAACTTGGGATAGGATTGAAGGATTTATAAAAGTGACACTGTTAGGAGAAGGAAGGAGGCATTAGAGCCTATCCCCCCTTAAGGACACATTCCTGAACTCCTAACATAGACCAAAGTTTAGAAAACTTCGCTTCTGTAAGAGACTTGGTGAAGATGTCTACAACTTGATCATCTGTAGGACAATAGAGCACTTCAATAACACGATCATGAACAAGATTTCCGATGAAGTGCATGTGTAGCTCAATGTGTTTGCTGCGCTGATGTAGAACTGGATCTTTGGCAAGCTTGATGGCACTTTACTTGTCGCACCAAAGTGGAGTAGGTTGCTGCTGCTCGAATCCAAACTCTGAAAGGATCTATCAAAGCCATAAAGCTTCTTGACTGGCATTAACTGCGGCTCGATATTATGCTTTTGCTGAAGAAAGAGCAAGAGCTTGTTGTTTCTTACAAGCCCAAGTGACAGGTCCAGATCCCAGATTGAAAACATAACCTGTAGTAGAATTTTGATCATCAGGATCACCGGTCCAATCTGAATCAGTGAAACCAACCAACAAAGGTTCCCCCCTGTACTGTAATGAACCCCAAACTGAATTGTACCTCGAATATATCAAAGTATTCTTTTTGCTGCTTTCCAGTGACTTTCATGAGGAGTTTTCATATAACGGGCAACATGACCAACAACAAAGGAAAGGTCAGGATGAGAATGAGTCAAGTATAAAAGACTACCAACAAGCTGACGATACAAGGTAGCATCTACTTCAGGGGAAGTACAAGTGGCAGAAAGTTTGAATCTAGACTGGAAGGGAGAAGGGGCTGGTTTACAATCTTCCATGTGGAAGCGATGAAGAAGGTCACAAGCATACTTAGACTGGGAAAGAAAGATTCCTTCTTTGG
>LPNX011146496.1:849782-897859 GCA_001517045.1 Pseudotsuga menziesii
GCGTTAATCCACGGATCAATGGTAGGTATGATCTAAGAGAAGTTGAACCGTTGGATCACTCTATGTCTAGAATATATCGTGACCGTCGGATTAGAATATTTACAAATGCATACTAATACATACTAAATAAACACACTTTTACCTAATGGATATATTACACAAGTTGATCTTAACTAACTCCTAAGTGTCTAAATATCCTCACAAAGTTGATTTCCTTCCCATATATCTGTTGTGTTATAATCTCGCATATATATTATTGGATTCCTTAGTCACTAATATGGATCTATGGATAGTTTTCTGGTATATTTTATGTTGTTGTATTTTGATGTGCTTTTGCAGGTCTACAGGTCTTTCATCAGAGGTTTTATTCCAGTCATCTATAGATTTTAGTGGAAGTCTTCAACCTAGTAAGTTACTCATTTGTTCTGGATCTGAACCATTTTGACCAGAGGAACAACTTCTGTCCGACAGAAGGCGCTATATTCTTGATAACAAATTTGGTGACTCCATTGGCGAACATTAATATGATTTAATCTTCATTTGATCTGATCCTCCTAAGCTTTTGAACTACTCTTGTCCGAGTCCAAGCTCCATTCTTCAATCTTTGCAGTTAGATATACATCTGATTTAGTGAATTTTTGGTTTGAAATATTTAGATCTCTTCAGATATGAGTCACCTTGACTTTATATGCTCTGTATTATAGTTGATTCATCAGTTTTTGTAGATTTTTTGCAATTTTTAACTTGATTTTTTTGCTCTCCTTGTGTTCTGGATTGTTACAGGGAACCGTGCATGTGCTTTAGGCAACAAGTAGTGCCACCGCTTGAGTCCAGTTAGTAATAGGCAGTGCCACAGCTTGATTTTAGTGAACAAGAAGCGGTTCTGCTTCGAAACTGCTTTGTTAGCAACCCCTTCAGCGTGGTGTTATACCCAAATCCTGTCACCTCCATGTGATAAGACCTTTGACTTACATGTTTGCCCTTAATCCCAGCACTTAGAGTGGAAACCTACTCTGTTTGTCAATTCTACATGAAAAAACTCAGCACTGCGCTTTCCCTATGAACCATGAGCGGTACCTTGCTCGCACCGCTTGCATCCTATTTTCCATAAGCGGTGCCACCGCCTGTGGCCTTTGGTCCATAAGCGTTTCTCATCTAAATTGCTTTGTCATAAGAGAAGAAAAGCGGTACCCTAGGTAAAATGGGAAAAATGTAAGTTTCTCGAGGCTTCTAGATCATGAGCCTCATGTCCTCCCTTATCCTTATCATTGTGGGTCAGTTGAGCTCGAGATACCCCATCATAGGATCTTAAAGGCCACCTCATCCACAAATATCTCAACTATTGCTATCCATTGATCCTTATAAATACAAGTTCATGTCCATGGTTGAGGGGAAGAACTATAGAGGTATTGTTATGCTGTTGGATTGACCACTTGGCCCAAGCCATTGGAGAGCATAGAGAGCAAAGTTGGAGCTTATGGGGATTAAGTGTTTGTCTCGTGGAGATGCTTGTTGACACTAAAGCTTGATTGGTTGTAAAATTATCCATACATCTTTAATGCAAAGCTGATTTCTGTCCTACATTACTGTTGTTTTGATTTCGCATGTACATGTTGTTATATTCCTTAGTCACTAACATGGATAAGTAGATGATTTTCTGGTAGCTTTGATGTGTTTGCATGTTTTATTTGTTTGCAGGTAAATAGGTTCACTATCGAAGCAACATTCTAGGTGTCTACGACATCTAGGGAAGGTCTTCATCCTTTGTCGTTCACTCATTTTTTCTGGATCTGAACCATTCAAACCAGAGGAACAACTTTTGTTCATAGAAGGTGAAATATTCATGGTTACAAATTTGGTGACTCTGCTGGGGAGCATGATACATATATCAGTTGATCTGATCTTCCTCAGTTCTTGAACTCTTGTCTGAATCCAGGCTCCATCTCCAACTCTCTTCATTCAAATCTGCAATCTGACTCCATGAATTTTGGTTTGAAACTTTTAGTTCTATTCAGATCTGAAGTATTTCAACTTTTTATGCTCTTTTTTACTCTCAATCCATCAATTTTTACCTTGATATGATCTTTTTCTAATTGGATCTGTCGTTCTCCTTTGTGTTTTGGATCTATACAGGGAACCGCTCTTATGCTATTGGCGAGAAGCGGTGCCATCGCCTAAAACTTGTTAGCAACACGCGGTGCCATCGCCTGAGTCTTGTTATCCAGAAGCAGTGCTTGTCCAGAACCGCTCTGTCAAGAGCCCTCCAGCGCGGTGCCAGGTAGGCCTTATTCCAAGATTTTTTTTTCTCATTTTTTGCAAAAAAATTGAGTTGATTTGCTTTCAGCCCTGCACTGTCAGGATTGTGTGTTAGAATATGATGCTTATGGTTTGAAATTTTGTGGTTAAAGATCGGTTTGATTGAAGAGTTCAAAATCTAGATTAGACTTGTTGATTGTCCATTTTCCTCCGTGCTTGTTGGTTGTCTTTGTGAAAGGATTTCTTTTTCAAAAGATTAGGTGTTAGAGAGCTCTCTTTTTATTTCTGTTATATAGACTGAAATAAAAACGTTTAATTAACATCTTGATTTCATTTTTTGTTCCCATAGAAGACTTCTTTTTGCTTGTTTAAAAATAAATTTTTTGATTGAGATTAGGTCATTATCATTAGTGAGCATAAGACATTGGATCTCTAATTGGCCTTACAAGCTTTCAGGTTCTCTATGTTCTTTTGTCTCTTTTGCATTTATACTATATCATAAAAATAAAAAAATATTATAGTTTTAAGTTAGATCTATCTATGCTTTAAGAAAAATAAAAAAGTAGAGTGCATATGCATATAATGTGCTTCTTGTTTTTCTTGTAAGAAAAGAGACTTCTCCCCTTTTGATTGCTTTCAGAAAAGAGAAATGAGTTTGGAAAGTGTTGCTTGTCTTTTATTTTGTGTTCAAGATTGTTGTTTGGAAATTTTTGGTTTTGAAGCAAAATAAAATACTCTCTTTCCCTCCCATAGGTAGGCATACCATGAACGGTAAAGTGAAATATTTGCATATGCATATGGCATGGTTTTACTTTTTCTATCAAAAATCAATGCATTCACCTAACCGTCCACTTTAAAATTAATGGTAGTTACAGGCCATTGCCTCATTTGGCACCCGTTTAAACTTTTTTGAAGACGTTTCTCCAAATGAAGAAGAACTTAGACAATATGATGCAACCATTCTTCGTGCATAGGATATTGAAAAGAAAATAGATGACATATTGGGCACACCACCATCACGTTCCACAGCTGTTCCTATGGGATATCGTTCACTTGCCAATTCTATGAGACCCATTGAACATTGTACAATAACTCCACACAACCCATGTCAAACTACCAAGCCCACCACCTCCCATATTATGTCTATTCCCAATCTTCCCAGGTCTTCCACACCTGGCACTCAACCTTCAATTCCTGTTTCGTCATTACCTTCTAGTGCCGGGGGGGGAACCCCCATCACGACCTACGTTATCTAGCACAGGAATTGTATCTAGTCAAGTACAGACCTATGGTATAGAGCAATCTACAGTTTATGTCCCTCCCACACACACTAATGTGGTTAATCCCCCATCTAGTTCAGGTCAGCCCTTGGGGGCACCACCTGTAACCAATCAAACCTCTTGGGGTTATGGTTATATAGAAAATCAAATACATGTAGGAAACATTAATTATCCACCCAATCCTACAGGAATGCCTTATGCTGGAATTCCATACCCTAGTAATACTTTCATGGCATGGGGGCAACCTAACTGGTCCTACATGCCAACTATGGGGGGGATACCTATACATACTGTGGGAGGTGCTAGAAGACTGCCTTATGGAGGTCCTCCTCCCGGGGGCCTTAATGGTCTTGGAGGGCCTGGTGGCTTTCCTCCTTATGGTCTTGGTGGTCCCGGTGGTCCCTGGGGGACCTAGTGGATTTCCTCCTAATGGCCCTAGAGGGTCTGGTGGACCTCCTCCTAATGGTTCCAGAGGATTTGGAGGTTTACCTCCTAGAGGCCTTGGAGGGTTTGGTGGTTTGCCTCCTGGTGTTCTTGGTGGTCCTGGAGGCCCTAGTGGTCCTAACGGTCCTGATCTCGAAAATCAACCCCCTGTGCGTGGATTTTTTGGTAGTTATTCATCACAAAAACCTGTTTATCAGTCTACTTACGGTCTGTTGCAGCTGCAAAATTTTCCCAAAATTCAAAATTTTTTGGGACCCTCCTTTTTGCTTGGATTGATTTGATTTTCTTCTTTAACTTGATTCACTGATTCTTCAGAAAGATTTGTTCCTGAAATGATCCACGTTTGGATTTTTGCCTTTGTATGCGTTTCAAGTGTTTGAGTCGGAAGAATATTTGCTTACAGCCCCGCCGTTGCGGAAGATTAATCAGCTTCACCTTCGTTATTTTTCTCCGATGTGTTTGTTTTAATCGACTGATCTTTCGTTTTACATCAGAATGATTTGTTACTTCATTCTACGCAGTTGCGGATGGAAAATTGCTAAGTCCTCCGATCACCGCTTTGAATTTTTAGACCTCGCGTTGTGTTTTCGCTACCCCTTAAGTCTCGGGTTTCCGCCGTTGCGGCTGTTGAAAGCATTATCCTTCCAGTTGTTTAGTGGGTTTTTCTCTGATTAAGATTTTTCCCGTCGCGGACCGTGATATCCTTTATATCTCCACCGTTGCGGCTCCCGTTCCGCTACTGCTCCGAGGTTTTAGAGCTACGATGTGTTATTATTTGTCTCCCAGCTATTCCCACAGATAGATTAGTGGTTTGGCCACTCGACGTTGCGGAAGGAATTATCTTTACGTCCTCCGATCCATAGTATTCTGTCGTCCGATATTTTTCACCCTCCGCTTATGTTTGTACACACATATATATGGGGTCGTTGGGGATTATTCTATCACTATTTCAAACTGTCGTGATTTGTTGCTCTTGTGTGCTGTCGTTCTCTCGAGCTCGCAAGGACCCCGTTGTCGGTACTTGCGTCCAGGTGGCTTAGCTGTGGAAGCTTGAACGCCCTTCTTCCCACCGTCCATGAAGCATTTCCAGGTAGGCTCCTCATGACATTATCCCGTTCCGTTCGAGCTTTTGGTTGATTTTTCTACGGTTGGGTTTTCCCACAGCCATTTTCCCTTGGCCCGTTAGTTACATGCCTATATATTGAGGATTTTGTAGCATAATTGTCCATGGGGGGGGCGTTTTGACCCACAGAGTAGTTTTTCCCCACAGCTGTTTGTTATGCGACCCTGCGCTTAGTGGATGGGGGGTTTGGTGCAGACGGCCGCTACGCTGTCTGCACCAATCCGCCATATGTGATGATGTTTTGGTAGGGGAAGGTTTCATGGTTTTCCTATGGCGCTTGGAATGGTTCCCCCCCTGCTCCTTTTTGTTTTCATGCTGCCCATATAATTTAGACCAAGTCGCGTTTCACCGCACTGTTTCACATGACTCGTTTCACGGTCGGTTTTGAACCCGAGCCGATTGGGATTTTCGTAACCCTGTGTAACCTTATTGACCATGAATTCACACAGTTAATATTTTATTGAAATTTCACCGCTGAGAAAATCTTGAATATATTTCCATTGTCATTCCCCACAGCGCGATGATCATGGCACCTGCGGATAGCCCGATTTTTCTCCATTTTATGTAGATTTGCTTCCCACTCAATCTTATTGATAGAATTGTTTTGGTAGTAGATAGTGGTGTTATCTTGCACATCCTTACTTCATTGAACTAATTGCTGTCATGGTAAACATAGATGAAGTGAAATGCTACACATGTTGTCTCAATGTTTGCACCGTAGTCGGAAATGACTTAATGATTGTGATTTTATATATGGCAGGAAGATTCCAAATTCAAAATGTTGAAGTGATAGAAGAAGAAGGCCCCTGTGGTCGAAGAGGATCCTGAAGTGGAATTTATTACCAAAACCGAATACATCTATGAAGACACCAAGTGTATATCTGGTGTAGAACCTGAGTACCAATGGGGAGAGATATACAGGTTGATCATGTGCCGAGAGGTGCCTGATATGGGCTTGGAAGAAGAAGGCATATATGCCAATATAGAGAGATATTCAATGATGAACATTGCCACAAGACCAAAGATTTTCCCATGCTCTGAAGTGATTGGTTGGATTCTGCCCCGGGCAGATGTAACTACTATGATCCTGGAGAATGTTAACAAACATGGCTATGTTGCCTATAGCCCTAGATATGTAGCCCTGGCCTACCACCTGCCAGAAGCACAAGTATCTTTGTCTGATGATTGGCTAAACAACATTAGAATGGACCTTGTTGAGACGCTTAAAAGAATGTTGTTTCCTAGAAAACATTTCAGAACCAGCTCGACAGGAGAGTATGACACAGCAAGCTTAAGGGCCCCATATAGGTTCATAGCTTTAATGCTTAACATGATTTTTGGGAGAGCTCATGGCAGGTTCTTCAAACTAGAATGGATGCCAATTATTTTTTATGTTGCAACCCAGGGGACCATTTTCAACTGGGCCAACATTGTATCAAACAATATTTCAGCTTGCATGGCCTCATCTTTGGGAGGAGTGTCCCAAAAGAGGTATGAATTCTACATGAGTTCCATACTTGTCGATTGTATATTATACAATCAACCTTTCCCTGGCCTCAGGTGCATCTGAGACAGGGAGAGGGTGCCTGTTTATTCTGCATACAAGCCACTGTGGGCACACAAGTACCACAGTCATTACCGGGAAGTCTGTGAACATTTCATCATGCCATTGTATACGCTCATTTTCCTGAAGGAGTGTGATTGCATGTCAGAGGAGGCGTTGCAAGTAATGGAAGAATACGCAGAATATTATTTGAATGAGGATGGCCTATACTTCAGAATGTTTGGAGGCTCAAGAGCACCCTCCCTACTTCCTAAATACACCATCGACTACATCATTCATAAGGAGGCAGTCAGGCAAGTCTTTCTGGATGGCATAGGAAGCTTTCTGTTTGAGCATAAGAAGGCTGCCTATCCTGCTTTGCCCTTCAAGTTAGGAAGTTACAGGTTTATCAGAGTGAAGAAAGCGGATGAGTTTGTAGAAGAGTTGGAAAGGTTTCATTTTGGTGAGATGCCCTTCCATAGAAATGACTCATGCAGTAAAGCAGCTGAACATTGCAAAGAGAATAACGTCCACTTCGAATACACCCACCATTGGGATAGAGAAGAATCTTTCTTCCATAGTGCATTGAACATAACAGCCTTGAGGAGAAGGTTCAAGAAGAAGATTACCACAAAAGGTGGGAAGGGAGTAGATGAACAAGCCAAAGCTAATGAAGAATCAAGGAAACAAAATGAGGAAGCCCAAAGGCTGGCACAAGAAGCGGCAGGGTGGTTGCAGGGAGAAGAGGAAGAGAAAAGAAAAGCTACACAAGAGGCAGCTAGAAAAGTAGAGGAAGATGCAAGGAATGAAGAAGAAGAAAACAAAAAGAAGCTCGATGAGGAGCTACAGAAGCAAGAAGCAGAGAGGCTAAAGCTGACGCAGACAGAGACAAAACACTCAGCCTCTAACACAACTGGAGGACAGACCTAGGACATGGAGAACCCCGAGGTTTAGGACCCAGAAGTATCAACTACTAGCACACCTGGACAGTCTGTGGTCCCTACACTGAAGCTGGTCCCCTTTGAACAGAAGAAAGGGGAATAAATACCTGATTTTAATACTATTTTCTATGACAAGGAGACAAAGAAGATAGTGAAGAGAACGGAAAGGAAGGTTTAAACAGGAGGTCTTCCTGGGAAAATGATAACAGATACACCCGTTGTATTTGGAACAGACCGAGATCCAAGATTCACCATTAGAGCCGAAGCTGCACTGATTCACGCTTCAGAAGATAATGTGGACAATATTATGAAAAACTTGGAGCAATCCAAGAAGTCCTCTGCTCAACTGAAAGACACACTGAGAAAGGAGAGAGAGGAAAGCAATAGGCTAAAGAGGAAATATGAGGACATGAAAAAGGAGATGAGGTCTTCAAAAGATGAACTGCAACTCCTCCAAGCAGAGAGACAAGCTAGTGAAACTGCACAAGAGTGTCGGGAGAAAGTGCAACAAGAGTATCAAGAGCTAAGGGTGGAGAAGGAATAGCTACTGGGAAGGATAGAAGACTTAGAGCTGCAAAAAACCACCTGGGAGGCAAACGAGAAGCAAGCTCAAGAACAAGAGAGGAAACTTCAAGAGCATATCTCTTCTCTAACAACCAATTTAGAGGCAACAAAAGAGCAGCAGGTCAATCTCCAACCCTTCAAGGAGCATGTGCTGCCACAAAAGGCCAAGATGCTGCAGCTGCAAACTGCCATAGAAGAAGAGAGATGCAAGGTGTTGAAAATAGACGGTCGATTAGAGGAAATTCTGGAGACTTCCTCTTATTTCTTTGATAGATCTCAGGACGTCCTGGAAGTCCTAACAGCAAGAATGAAAAGGCTAGAAAATAATGAATAAACTCCAGCATAGCTGGCATCAAAGGATCAACAGGCCCTCAAGCGGGATTACGACTTATTAGAGTTTGCTATAAACACCGCAGAGGATTTCAAAAAGGCCGTTAAAAAGACGAAAAGAGCATGCACAGAGTTCTTCAGAAGGCTCCTGGTTACCTATAACTGGTGCCAAGTAGAGGCAGATCAAAGGCTAGATGTTTTCCCAGACAACAACTCATTTGTGGAGATGTTGCAGAAGAGGTATCAAGAGGAAGAAGCAAAATTATAGCATATTAAAGCCCTTGATGATCAGATTTTAAGGAGTGAAGTAGATCATTCCGCCATCAATGTGCAGTTATTGGAGGATCAACTTTGTTTGAGTGTAGCCAGGATTGAGGCCATAAAGAATCAGGCAGCAAATTTTGAGATAAACATCTAGTTTTTGGAACCTTGTGCATTTGAAGGAATCGCCTCTAAGGCTTTGGTGTGGAAGAAATTTCTGGATACCCAAGTGGGGCCCTCTTCGTGAATGATCATTCACTTGTGTAATATGTAACAATTTTGTAAACATTTGAGGAAAATTAAATGGTGGGAGGCGAATATTTGGGAATCCCAAAGGTCATTTGTGGGAAGCCCAACAATCTCATTCTTTTGTATAAATATAGAAGACTTAGAGCAAGAAGGGGATTTTTCCCAGTTAGACATGTAAAGCGATATTGTAGGAAGAACTACTTTTTTTTGCAATAAAGAATTATTGTTTTCCTGTTGGAGAAAGAGTGGTGGGATTTTCAAATGTTATGCCGTGGATTGTGGAAAGATGAACTATTTTGTTTTTCCAGCTTTGTGTCCATTAACTGTGAGATCGTTCTAAATCTTAGAGCCTATGTTCTTGTTTGAATGATTTCTAGTTTATTCTGTGGAATTACCACCATGAGTAATGCATGATGTTCATAAACAATTGGCTATCCTGAATGATACCTTGTATAGATGTGGGATTGATTCTATTCTTCGGCGATGCCTCACCCATGAAGAAGATGAACATGTGTTGAATGGTTTCCACTCTAGAGCATGTGGCGGTCATTTATCTAGGATGGCTACAACCCAGAAAATCCTTCACGTTGGCTATTTCTAGCCTTCAGTCTTTAAATACTATCATGAGGTTGTTAAGAAATGCCCACCTTGTCAACATTTTTATCCCAAAAAGAGCTCACATCCCGCTTCGCTACACCCCATCATTTTCATTGGCCCATTTTCCAAATGGGGGATTGATTATACGCATTGTAAGCCTACCTCAGTCGGGGGGGGGGGGGCATGGTTACATCATCGTAGCCATTGACTATTTTACAAAATGGGTTGAGGCCATGCCTACATATGCAGAAGATGGTAAGACTGCCACTCTCTTCCTATACAATCATATCATAGATAGATTTGGAGTCTTGCAGTCCATTGTTACTGATCACGGATCACATTTCTGTAATCAAATAATGGAGGAACTAAGTGCCAAGCTAGGTTTTCACCATGAAAACACTACGCCATATTATCCACAAGCTAATGGTCAGGTAGAGGCCATTAACAAAGTTTTGAAAACTATGCTTCGTCAGATGGTTGGAGATCATAAATCCAACTGGCACCACATCCTTTTCTCCACTATTTGGGCTTACAGGACTTCGGTGAAAACAACCACTGGTTTCAAACCTTTCCATCTTTTCTATGGACTCAAAGTTGTCTTACCGATTCAATGTCAGATTCCATCCTTAAAAATTGCCGTCGAACTTCACTTCCGCAGAGGAAGAGAGATTTTTGTAATTAAACAACCTTGACGAAACTCAGAGAGATGCTACCTTAGCTAATGAGGCACATAAGAAACGTGTCAAGGCGCAATATGATAAATCCATCCAACATCGTGCCTTTGACGAGGGTGACCTAGTTTTGACTTACGACCATAGATATGACAAACTAGGGAAAGGAAAGTTCGAGTCCATGTGGTATGGTCTTTTATTCATTTCTAAAGTTTTAGAGAAAGGGGCCTATGAGGTCATTGACTACAATGGAATCCCTTTAGGGAAACCTTGCAATGGGTTGTACCTGAAGAGATAATATGCCTAGGTATTTCTTGGATAGTATCTTGTATATATGTATATTGCTTGACTTTCAGTGTGCTTTTAGTATTTTCAATATGGTTTTGAGTTTAGTGTCTGCATCTGTTTATACCATGTTTTGGTCATGCAGAGCAGATGGCTTTCTACAGCTTCGCTGATGGTGGTTTCCGCCACACCTTGAATCTTGCCTTAGCTGCTTGGGTCCTCTATTCCCCAGTTGAAGATTTGGTCACCAAATTAATAATAATAATATAAAAATAAAAAAATCCATGGGTCAACTCAATTAAACATGATTCCACATACATTATCACGTGGAATTAATTGGGAATAAAACCCAATATTGAAGAAGAAGCCAATAGACATATTAATCCTAGTGTGACCACTATTAAAATGAAGCTACAGTACAAATTTGAAAACTAAATTATATATAACTCTAACTCTACTGGTCAACTTTCTTGATTTATTAGCCAAGTGAACTTGGATCCATCTCAAAATGTAGATTTCTGAAGAGGAGTGGGCATTCTCATGACATATATCATGTCATTTGGCACAAAAAGGACAAGGCTTGTTGATCGGGTGAATCAAGTTATTATGGAGGGAGGGCCGAGTGGCTGAGGCTTTTCAATGTCCTAGATCTACTGTTGTGTGTCGTACCTTGAGCTGAGCCGAGTGACAAATATAATGTTTAGGAGTGGTTTGTATTGGTCCCGCTACCAACAACATCGCTGAGTATCAAGCAATCATATTTCTTCTAACTGAAGCTGCCTCCCAAGATGTTCACAATTTGGTAGTCTTGATGGACTCACAACTCATGGTTTGTCATCTAAACCATGTTTATACCATTAGAAATCCTATGCTTCTCTGCCTCTTCCGGAGGGTATGCTTGTTAGAAAGGTCATTCAAAACCATTACCTATAGGAATATCCCTAGGGAACATAATGTAGTTGTTGACTCATTAGCTAATTACATCCTAGATTGGCATATTTCCCATTCATGACATTAAAATCAAACATGGTTCATTGTAAATAAACAATTAAAGACACATAAAACTCATGTAAAATACATCCACCATTTGAGACATATAAACACTAGGTAAAAGTCTGTATATATATATGAACATGTTTACAAAAAATAGGTCACGAGACCTCATCTGAAGCACGTAGGCTTTTAGGTAAAAATCACCATACAAAATCCTGAAGCTATCAGCTTTCAGTAGATACATCATGCATACATCGTATGGTGATGCTTGTGGTAGCACATCACTGCCTGAGCTACTCTACGTAGTAGTCTGCTAAACTGACCTGGTAATCGTGCTGTAGGTCTTTGATACCTCAAAGGGAGGTCATCAATGGAAGCGTCATGGATGTCTAGGGTCAACCTCTCTAGGTTTTCCTCTAACTCCCTGGTCACATCATCACCCTTCAGTACGAAGCGGGCTCTAGCCTGTATATCCAATGGGGAAGCTCCCCCAGGTCGTGCTGCTCCAACATCTGCATGAATATATTCATGTCTCATTACTTAACATAAAAAATATAAAACATTAAAAAATATAAAAACACTATTTCCATTTAGGTTTTCTTGCTTCTTATCGATATCACCCCACTGTCCACCAGGTGGGAGCGGTAGGTCAGGGTCTCTGCTAAAGTCCATGCTTGCATAAGCATAATCCTCCACCATGAGGATCTGATCTCTTAGCCATTGGAAGAACGGGTCACTGAACTTCACCTTCCCCCTTCCCACTCCAGTACGGGCCATAATCCAGACCCACCTTTGCATGCGAGTTTCCCACTCTTTTCGGGCTCCTTAAATACAAAAAGATTGTCGAGCAATCTTGTTTTCTTCATGCTCGTTAAAGAATTTGAAGAGTCGTCTCTCCGATGGTAGGTTATCTCTTTTTCGGTTCAGATAGACTATTTACGAAAAAGGAACACTCCATCCAACCATCACTGGAAGAGTCATCTAGCATGGATCCACATTTGTATGGTCATGGCTATGCTCAAATTTGCATCTGTATGACATAGATCTACATTGTATGTCAGGTATCTATGTCCAAGTTTGAGTCCTCTATCACATGGATCTACGCTGTATTCTACTAGCCATGCTTGTTTATTCCTCCCATGGATCTGCCTTGTATTGGTATGCAGCCATGAGTTGGTTACTTGTGTCTATGAGTCAAAAATATTGTTGTACTACAGATGCCTACTTGATGACATGCTCCGATAGAGTTGACATTTTAACCTCGAAGTGACAACTTGTTCTCTCAAAGCTCTCATTTATCGTATCCCTCTAAGACTCATGCTTTGGGGGGCATTCTGTTATACCCAAATCCTGTCACCACCATGTGATAAGACCTTTGACTTACATGTTTTCCCTTAATCCCAACGCTTAGAGTGGAAACCTACTCTGTTTGTCAATTCTACATGAAAAAACTTAGCACCACGCTTTCCCTATGAACCATGATTGGTACCTTGCTCTCATCGCCTGCATCTTGTTTGCCATAAGCGGTGCCATCGCCTGTGGCCTTTGGTCCATAAGCATTTCTCATCTAAACTGCTTTGTCATAAGAGAAGAAAAGTGGTACCCTCGGTAAAATGGGGAAAATAGAAGTTTCTTGAGGCTTCTAGATCATGAGCCTCATGTCCTCCCTTATCCCTATCATTATGGGTCAGTTGAGAATGAGATCCCCCATCATAGGATCTTAGAGGCAGCCTCATCCACAAATCTCTCAACTATTCCTATCCATTGAGCCTTATAAATACAAGCTCATGTCCATGGTTGAGGGGGAGAACTATAGAGGTATTGTTATGCTGTTGGATTGACAACTTGGCCCAAGCCATTGGAGAGCAAAGAGAGCAAAGTTGGAGCTTATGGGGATGAAGGGTTTGTCTCGTGGAGATGCTTATCAATACTAAGGCTTGATTGGTTGTAAAATTCTCCATACATCTTTAATGCAAATATGATTTCCATCCCACATTACTGTTGTTTTGATTTCGCATGTACATGTTGTTATATTCCTTAGTCACTAACATGGATAAGTAGATGATTTTTTGGTAGCTTTGATGTGTTTTTATGTTTGATCTGTTTGCAGGTACATAGGTTCACTATCAAAGTAGCATTCCATGTGTCTACGACATCCAGGGAAGGTCTTCATCCTTTGTCGTTCACTCATTTGTTTTGGATTTGAACCATTCAGACCAGAGGAACAACTTCTATCCGTAGTAGGCGAAATATTCCTGGTTACATGCAGTGCCAGGTAGGCCTGTCCCGGACTTTATTTTTTCAAATTTTTCAAATTTGTGATTTTTGGATTTTTGTGTGTATAGTTAGTTTTATCCAAAATTGCTTGAAATTGCCCGAGTGATTGAAATCTAAAATTTTTATGTGGAAATTGCTTGTTTGTCAAAATAAAAAAAGATAGGTTATGTAACACCCCGATTTTGATCCCGTTGCATTAAATGTACATGATGTATATATTGTAATGATCATGGTGTGGAGATAAAGGCCAAGGCCCCACCATTGATCAGTTATGCTAAGTTTTGGATTTGAATTTGTCATCGATGGTATATCGGGGCATGCGGCATATATTATGTTGGTCATCATGTAAATATGCATCTATAATTAATTAAATGAATCTGACCAGCTACGATCGCGACAACTAAATCGAAAGGGGCATGATTTTCACAAGGATAAGGGTGGAGAAATTGTCAAACCTTGGCCAATGGGATGAAAATCCATGTGTCTTCTTTTCCTTGCCTTACCCAACCACTTTCATTGAAGAATTGTTGGTGGTGGTTGAGGCAGTTAATTGTTTTGGGAGTGGGGTGGCAGGACTGTCAGTCCTCACCCACACGCACACTCCACCATGGTTGACTTCACTATGGCTGGGAAAAATGACTGCCATTACACACACAAGGATTCCACTCCTTCCACAACGAGTGGAAGCACTCACACACTCCCCTTTCACGCACCTCTGGTTTTCCTGCTCATCCATGCACATGGGCGGAGCTGCATACCATCCTCACGTAGGAACCATTGTTTGTTAATGATTCTCCCGCACAGGATTTCCTGGTTTTTACCCATGCCATTTTCCTCTATGGATTTGCGAATGAAGTGGTTGAATCCTTTCATCACAGTATGATTGTGGGGGTTTGTGTTGTTGTTCCTCACACACAGGCTGGGAGACTGTAAATTTGTCCCCAGTGTGGTCTACATACATTTTTTCCCCAGCGGCTTCGATTGTGTAAAACAGACTGCTGTTTTCCTCGTGTATGTTGGTAATGTAGGCTGATTACATTTCGGGATTGTTGTTCTTCCCCCCCCCCCATGTCCACTAATACGTTTGGGACTGTATAATTAGCTTGGGATTCATTTTCCCCTGTATAAGCTGTAATAACTGATTAATTGCATGAGTGCAATGGTTGGTCTTCAGACTGTATTCGGAGCAGGGACGGGGGCTTGGTTTGCTTGATAAACCTGGTGGTTGGAAACCACACAAACAGAGCTAGAGGGCTGGCCTTCTTCTCCATCACCCCTGAATAGCACTGGAAGGGAATGCAGGGCCTGAGGGACTGCATAACAGAGAAGGGACTGATTCCTTGTGTTGGGTGTGGTGGGTGTCTTAGAGGTCAGGCTAGTTCTGGTGTAGGAGTTCTTGGCTCTGTAATGAGATCACCAGCTTAGCATTTAGCCTTTCCCAACTCCTTGATGGCCTGATAAACCCAACTGTGTTGGCTTGGCTGTGTTTTGTATATTCTTGGCTATGTGTAAGCCTGCTAGCTCTCTTATCCTTGGAGAATCATGCCCAGCTCGGGGGTGGTAGCGTTGTTGAGATATTAAGGAGCACGCTGACCTATGGTTGGGTGGAACGTTGCAGTGACGTAGCTGGTTGCGGATCGACTTCTCCATAAGATAAGTGATCTTGTGTATTTTGCTTCTACTACTATATTTTCTGTTAATGAAATGATGAACATGTAAAATGAATGCTTGTTTGAATGTATGATGTTTCCGCTGTGTCTGATAGATGATTGCATAAGTGCATGTTTTACTTCAATGCATTTTCCTTCAGCATTCTGTTTCAGCAATTTTGTGAATGCACATGTTCATGGGACTCTTAGCCCAGGTGGATAAAGGTTGGGGTCACGTCCTCTTCGCCGCTCGGAGGCATGGGGACGTGACAGGTTAGATTCATCATTCATTAATGCTTGTAAGTTTGTTTTTTATGAAAGGAGTTTTTGAAACCTTTAGGTCAGATTAGATCTCTGCTTGTTATACACTAGTACTGAAAAGAAAGACTCCCTTAGATCAGTTTGCTTGTTTCTATTTTTCATTAAGTGTGAGAAAATACTTCTTTTTGCTTTGAAAAAGAAAATTTGTTGAGACTAGGTCATTGTTTTTATTGAGGTTAGGTCACTGGGTCTCTGATTAGCCTTGTAGCAGGGATTTCTCCCTTGCTACAGGGTAGGAATGGCTACCTTCTATCTATAGGATGGAAGGGTAGGTTCCTGGTGGTGAAACGCAAGGAAAATGGACAGAAAATGGGACAAAACGGAAAATAAGAGAAATGGTTGGAAACCCCTTTGCAAATACTGTTAGGGTTTAGCTCTAGCAACCTGCATACAACTGTTAGAATCAAAATACCTGCAAAAACATGTTAAAAAACAAACCTAAAAACAAAGATGGCTTAGGAAAAACTACAAAATACTAAATCAAATACATAAAATAACATTGGTATACCTTCTCTTTGATGGAATGGGCCACCATGCCCTAGCTTGGAGAAGCACCTCTCTTGGATGGGGGAGCTATGGCTCAATGGAAGATGGAGGAGAGGGAGTGTGGGCGGTTTGAGAGACAAATGGTATCAAGGCATCCACTCGGGTAGCATAACAGTATTCAAGGGAGAAGTATTTTGAGAGTGACACCCACCCCTCTATTTATAGTTTTTTTGGGGCTTTTTAGGGTTTTAAGCCCCTGGTTGGGGCTTTAGCCCCTTTTTTGGGATTTTAGCCCCTTTTGCCCTATCTTTAGCTCCTTTTGGGGTTTTTATCTCCTTTGAGGGTTTTTAGCTCCTTTTTGGAGGCTTTAGCCCCTAGGAGAACAATTTAGGCTCTTTTTTGGGGTTTTTAATCCCTTTTGCTTATTCTTAAGTCTTTTGAGGGTGTGGGGGTCCAATGGGGTGAAATGAGGGTTGCACATGGGTGTCCTTGGGTGGTGTAGGCCATGTAGAGTTGATTGAGGGATTTTTTGGGTTAATAGATTGCCCCCTGATGTGTGAGTGTAGGAGCTTATCGTATGGCTGACGGACATCATAGGATTTGCTGCAGAGAGGCGGTGCTTCTTGGGTTGGGGCATGGTGGCTTTTGGTTTTCATATTAATATGGTTCCCGTTAATGGGTGAGATAAAAATAATGTGTGACATGCATATGGATGAGGTAGGCATCCCCATGATAGTAACAATGTCAAAAGAATAATATGATCTATGCTCTATAATACAAGAGCCGATCATATACAACTGATGATACATAGTGGTTGCCTCAATGAGAGGCTGAATACAATACTGATATGAAGAACTGCTACATTGGACCCATGGCATTCTCATGGAATGCTGTATCTTCATGACTGATAGCCTGCTGGATCTAGGATGGTACATAGCTGTATGGACTCATTGATGGAGAGTCAGAGTCTCTGTGGTACAAGTATCCTGCATCAATCATAAATCTATATAGAAGCACTGCTGGGGATTCTGAACATTGTCTCCAACGCAACCCAAAAATCATAAGGGGCATGACTTGTTTAGGTTCCTCGAATAGACTCATCAATGTGTTAGAGTCAGGTGACATCCGAGGTATTCGACCAAATACTGTATAGACCAATACCCTGTATGACTCTCAACGATGCGATGATGTAGTTGGAGTCGAGCACGTGAGAAACAACCATCCCGAGAGGCACTAAGGACTCCTCTCAAGTGATCCAAGGAACTCATCAATGAGGTTAATGAAACTAAGATACAGGGACCTCTGGGTCTATCCTCTAGAATATGTGTGTTGTCGTCGATAGAGGGAGACCTACCCCTAGTCAAGGCAATGGTGTTTCCTTGACCAGAAGTGCGAGGGATATAACCGAAAGGGGTGAGACAATATATGGACTGACCCACTGAATGGGGGGGGGGGGAAGGGAAAGAGTTGAACAGGGGTAGAGGGAGTGTAGTAGACTCAAAATTCCTTTGTTCAGAGTATGACGGTAGGGTGGACCAGGAAACAAATGAAACTGACTCATGGGAATGGGATCATAGCTGTAATACCGGGAATGTCACTGCAGATGGGAAATACTTGGGGGAGGTAGATACTTTTGGTATTGATGGGATCCAAGGAAGACACATTGTAGAGTACTCTGAACAAAGGTGACCCAAAGTGTGAGTGATGCCAAACTATTTTCTGTGGGGTGGTGTCTAGAGACATTGTTGTGGTACGATCTTGTGGATTTTTGGCGAGCCCGAGAAAGTAAATGCTCCGCGGTGCTTTCAATTTTAGAGAGTCTGAAAGCACAAAGAAGACTCCAGTGGGGAATATTTTTTGTTGGTAGTCTCCTATGCCCGAAAAAGGATAAAATTATACATAGGAGAGCTCACCCATCCTCTAGGGGATGAGAAACTTCTTTACTGTTGGTAGTCCAATCAGGCCAGAAAAGGTTAAACCTATACTGATTGGACGATCATTCAGATATTTTTACGAGCATGAACGAAACCAAGTTTGCTTAGCAATATTTTCTTGATGAGAAGGCTGGAAAAGAGCTTAACGACAACCCATGGTGAGCTTTTTCGTAAATTTCATCCCCTTTGCTTGAGAAAGCATAAAAGTATGCAGAGGGGAACGGTCTTGGCTTGAATATGCCAAGGTGGTCCTTTTCATTTGATGGTCTACATAATCCACAAAAGGAGATAAACGAGACGATGTAGATGCCCTTTCCTATACTTTAACGAGCAGGAAAGAAAGCAGCTGTGCTCGACAATCTTTTCATTCTTTTAGGAGTCAGAAAAGAGCTTAAATGAAACTCTAGTATGGTCAACCGATTGCAGTGGCACAGGCGACACCCTATGTCGGGATGGTGGACAGTGGTCCAAAGGTCATCGACGCAGTATGGATGGAGCAGGTGGCTCTCAAACATACCAATACATGCACGGGATAGATCACGACAGAGGCACGCGAGTTGGTGCGGTAGAGGCACACAAATCGAGGAGGCTCTCGAACAGAGGCCAGGAGAGCCATGTGTGAGTTGTGGTGGATAGACTTGACTACATGTGATGTGAGTGCAAGTTCGGAGGCAGTTATATGCCAAATACATGCAACAGAAATAATTCGTCTTCTGGACAATGGTCCGGAGATTCGCATAAGGTGTGGTGGACGAAGTAGACGGCTATATGCTTAAAATAAAAATGATGTTCCTTATCGAAGGTGGCCCGAGAATCCGCATGAGTAGCGATAGGCAAGTGTGATGCAAGACACTTGCATCACTATGTTGTGGCTCGCAAGTCGAGGTAACTTCTGGGGAGCGGTCCCAAAATTTGTTTGTTAAACATGAGACAATGGTCTCATTAGAAGATAGAAGATGAAATTTGAGCCTAGAGTTGTGAGAGGTGTCTTGAACAGGCTCCGGGTGACTCTGAATTAGCATCTGATGGTGCTGCCCCTGAATGGGGGTCTTTGATTTTTGGTAAAAACATTGCAAAACAAAAAAGGGAAAAAAAATGCTATAAGGGACTCATAGTGGTTATATCAGGCATAGAATCTCTTGAGGTGGAGCTCGTTGTACAGCTTCTTCAAGAGTCGACTATTTGAGTCAGTGAAGAGGTATGTCCCCTTGCCGAGACAAAGGCCATTGGAAAGGAAAGATGGCGAAATATGGTTTTTTATGGGAAGAACCGATTCCACACTATGGTTTAAATGGAATAGGGTAAAACTGGAGGCGGTCTTACAGATCTCTCTGTCATCACGTAAGTGGTGCTAGGATAGATTAGGTGGATCTTCCACGATCGACGAGATGGAAGGGAAACATGTGCTAGAGATCATGTAAATGGTATTGGTTGTGGCTTTGGTGGCCTTTCCCCCAGTCTCTATTGGAGGAAGAGGGGTAGGCCTGGAGATGAGAGGAGTCTTTGATGGACCTGGAGGTAGGTGCAACATCATATCAATTGGGTGGACATGAGTCAACACATCTTGGGGCCTAGAGGTAGGGTAGGTGGTTCAAGGTACCACACAGGATCTCCTAGTGTGAAATCCTGTAGATTGTGGGTTTCCAAGACAGTCTTACTCACAATCCCGGATGGTAGGAAAAGGAAAGGGAAAAGGAAAAGGAAAAGGAAAAGGATTGTGTTGATTGGGAATGAACCCCAATGTTTCCCTGGTAACTGATGTTGAGGTTACGACTGAGGTTGTGGTTGCGGATGGAGCTGCGGTTGTGGAAACAACGGAAGAGATAGGTCTAATGGACCATTGGTGATGGTGGAGATAAGAGGGTCTATAGAACTGGACATCATGTAAATGGGCATGGTGTCTGAAGAAGGAGGTGGGGGGTGAACTTCTTCGATTAGGGTGATCTCCGATTCAAGGGAATGTTGCCGAAGGTTGTCTAAAGCCATTCAGAACTCGGAAAAGTCTTGGCAGTGGTGAGAATAGTGTCCATGCAATCCACAAAGGGCACACGCATGGTTCGTTCTCAATGACTTGTTTCTTACTATTGGCTCGCTTGGAAGTTAAACCATAGGGATATTTTTTGTTGTATCCATGGCATCCAAATGCGTGCGGATTATGGGAATATCAGGGCAGTTTTGAGTTGGATGGCCCTGTTCTTCACAGATGGTGCAAGGTAGGATCTGTCAAGGTTCAATGGTAGCTTTTGCATTTTTTCCCCTGGCCCTTTTTGGGTGGGGCGGTGCAGGTGCAGTGGTGGTGGTTGGTTTTTGCGATTCGGGTGGAGGATGAGATTCGACCGCAATGGGTTGCATGGGGGTTAAGACTACCCGGGGCATCAGTGGTTGAGCTGGTGGATCAAGATACCACACGAGAATTCCCAATGTAAAGTTGGGTAGGTTTAGGGTGGCCATTATTGGCTTGCTCATGACACCAGGCGAGGGAAAGAGGAAGGGAATTGTATGGACTGGAGAGGAGCCCAGATAACTCCTTGATGGTTGTATGTGGGGATGAGGTTGTGGTTGCGGCTGCGCATAATGCTGTGGCTTTGGATGATTTGTAGCTGCTATTGATGTTGTGGCTACAGATGATGTTGTGGTTGCGGTTGGGGCTGTGGATGCGATTGTTGTTTGGGTGCAGCGGTGCTAGATGAGAGCATGCACAATTCCGTAGTCTCATTTGGTGTCGGTGGTGGTGACACTAAGGGGAAAGAAGTCGTCATGGCAGTATTGGAAAACAAACCCGGGACCACATTCAACAATGGGGAGGCTGGTATGTTGTCAACCATGGTGTTGACCGCAAGGATAACATTGGCGTGTGTGGTGATCCCTTGTGGATCAATGGTGTTGATCGTAGGGATAACATTGGCGGGGACGTTAGCCCTTGTGGATCATGATAAGTCAATTGGTAAACCATCATGATTTTCCCTTCGTGGGGGAACATCATGAGACGGAAAACAGTTGATGCTACGGCTCTCATGGCGTACATATAACTCCTCTCGAGGAGAAGGTTATAGTCCAATTGAGCATTGACAACCTCTATGTCAATCAATACTGTTTTCTTGGATAATGTGATGGGGACATGGGGGAGGATTCCTTGGGCTTTAGTGGGATGACCATCATAAGTCTACAGAGTAGTAGAGGATGGTTGCATAACTGGGGATCCAAGATTCTGCCAGACTAGGGTAGACATAATGCACGTAGATGCCCCCTCATCCACTATGCATCGGTGCACAACCAAATTTTGGATAGACACCGGGATTTGAAAGGAAATGGTTGATGGCATGCGCAGTTCTCCATTCTCCGTGTCAAATGTGATCAACTTGGAGTTAGAGGGGTCTATGGCCCCAAGGATGGCTAGTAAGGCTTTCTGATACATTGGGAAAGTTTTGAGTACCTCAAGAGCGGACATGGCTGTAGGTGTTTGGGCCAAATCATCCACAATGCTGAAGCTAACAACAACTCTAGCCATGGTGTTATTGGCAACTTGACATATGGGGGGGGCGCGAGAAAGGGGGTAACTGAAGAGGTGCATTGACCATTTTGGACGTAGATGCCGCTGATGTGTCAGTGGTTTCGGTGTTGGTTCTGTATTGATTTCGTCTGGTTTGTAGATTGACCTCTTCAGTCGTCATAGCTAGCAGGTGGTGGACTCCTATTTCGACCATCGGAGGTGCCCCTGGAGTGTTGGGATTGGGTTGGGGAGGGGGTGTGGTTGCCACAAATCCTTGGATTGGCAATGGGTTTTGGAGCACCATAGGAGGAGGTCCTTATGGTGCTGGGTTGCGTTGGGGTTAGTCAGTTGTGTTGGTGGCATGTTGAACCTCATTCCTAATGGCCTGCTTAGCACGACCCATGAAGGGACACTCGAATGTGTAGTACCCATAGACCTCACAGAGTGTGCATGGTTGGTTTGTACGCAACGAGGCGTTGCATCTCAATGCATTTGGCTGTGGAGGATTTTGGGCCATCTAGTTTGCCGCGACATTGTTGGGAGGATTTGGTTGCCGACCGCCTCCCTGTGGTTGATTGTTGCCTTAGTTCCAGGGTCGGTTATTTCTGGCTTACCCTTGTTGGTTATTGGGGGGTTGCTGGGGGACGACTTTGTTGTGCAAACACCTGTCCCAACAGAGCAGGTGGAGAAGGGGCGGGGGATTGAACCGCTTGCACTGGTGGTGCATAGTAGATTTGGGTGGGTTGCGGTGCCACAAATGTGGGAATTTGACCCATGTGTTGCTGTGTTGGCCAAGTCAAGGCTTGATCCTACTGCGGTGGCACGGGTTGTGCGTAATAAGTCGTGGCTCCAGACTGGGACATCATTCTTGCATAGTCCGGAGTTTGCTTTTGGTAGGAAACACTAGCTGTGTTGCTTGGTTGTGGTGGTATTGCAGGTGGTGTTGGACGGTGCTGTGGTTGGTGAGAGACTGAGCCTATGATGCCATCTACATCATGGGATGCCCTCGCTGCATCTCAATAGGAGGTACCCGCATGGGGAGCGTCTGGAATGACAGTGTAAAGGTACCCAGACTGTGCATAAATTAGATCGAACTAATGGGATTTCAAGATGGATTCTTCTTCGGATTGGGGACGTTCGGATTTGATGTCCTTTGCTATAGGTGGGAGAAAGGTTTTGAGGAACCAATCCAGGAAGATCCTGTCATCAAGTTGGATCTCACACAGACTTTGGCATTGCCGCCACTCATGGATGTGGTTGGTTATGTGGGTTGCAGTATTTTGGAGGCAAGATAACAAGATCTCCACCCCTTCGTCATATCCAACGGGGAGTTGGAAATATTGCAAGAACATGAAAGCTAGGGAGTTGAAATCTGGGTACTTGGCTTGTGGTATCTCAATGTACCACTTGGCTGTAGCACCTGTGAGGGTGTGTTGGAATAGTATTAGCCTGATCGAATCATCTACGATGTTGTTTGATGAGCACCATAGATGAAACGCCATGATGTGGTTTTGGGGGCACTCCCCTTCCTTCCCTTCAAACTTGGGAATATTTGAGGGTAGTTTGGTTGGCATGGGAGGCCAAAAAGTTTGATGGCGGATAGGGTAATTTGTTAATCGGGCCAAATCAGGAAAGTTGAGACATGCCATGAAAGGGAGGTTTGACCCTAGGTTGATGTGTGATGGGGCATCCATGGTGGTGGGGTTTGTAGATGCATAATGCACTTGCAATTCTGGGGGTGCTTGTGGAACCATTGTGGATGGGCCAGTGCCCCCAAGTGTGGTGGGAGGGATAATGTGGGTGGAAGGGCCACTGCCCCCATGTATGACAAGAGGGGCAGTGTAGGTGGAAGGGGAACTACCCCCATGTATGATAAGAGGGGAAATGTAGGTGGAAGGGGCACTGCCCCCATGTATGATATTAGGGGCAATGTAGGTGGAAAGGGCACTACCCCGATGTGTTGCAGGTGGGATAGCTTGGCTGGTCAATATGGGTTGTGGTAGATGGATTATGATAGTTTGCATGATCATACTGGGGCCACCTGTAGGGGTGTTGGTGGTGGTTTGTGGTGTGGACATGGGTCCGCTAGCAATTACTATGCTGAAAAATGGATCCAGGTTTGCACCAGCCATGGGGCTTGATGGTGCAGTGTGCAGATCTGGTTTAGACTGATATGGGTTTGAATCTGAATCATAGGCTATGTGGCTTTCTGATGGTGTAGGAGGTCATTGAGAATGGTCTCAACGATGTTGATTTAATGACCCGAACTATGTTGGTTCACCTCTTAGGCATGAGGAAGAGCATGAGGGATCAATTATGTTAAATTTGAAGGTCAAATTGGTGGTAATGATTATTGGACCTCGGTTTCAATGGATTCCTATTGGCTGTAGGTGGTCACTCGGCCACCAAGGCTACTAGAAGAAATCGCTTGGCTTTTTCCTCACGGGCGTACTACTCAATCGGTGGGGGTCTTGCCCTTTTCGCTTGGCAATTCCTCTCAACAGTTAGCTACTTTGGGGTTCTTGTGGTACTCCTCACAATGAGTTTCTGTGCTGAGCCCAAGTACTTCCCATGGTTAAGGCAGTCAGGGACTTATGTCCTCAAAGACTGCAGATTTTTCACTTAGTGTAAATTTGTAAATTTTACTGGCTTACTCAGCGTCATGAACTGAGTTGGGTTGATTTATATGGTGTGTATGTGTGTTGTTTTTCTGTTATATGGTGGCTGCAAATGGCTTATGAATATTCCATAGAGTTCATAACATTGTGGATGGAAGCAGTAAATAAACATAAATTTTGTAGACATATACCATTTATAATCTTGAATTGTGATAGCCTAACTAGGTGACTACCTGACACCTATATTCTTCTTCAACCAGGAGAAGGTGCTGGGATCTCAACACAATGGGACTAAGCCCATCCATAGATCCATAGGTCACCTTCCAGATGCAAGGTTGGTCAACAGGGAGGACGCTGAGCGCTGTGATAAGCCCTCCTTCTCTACCCCCTCTACCTTCCAAGTCACCCGTTTTTAGTGGTTTTGAACAATATTGGGTGAAATGCTTATTACTATATGAGCTATGCCCTTCGTCTTATCCTAGAATACCCCAAAGGGTGATGAATGGGTAGAGGAGGAAGGGTTAAGCAAGATTGTTGATTTTAAGTGAGTTTTAGTCAAACTATATTTATTAACCCATTAAGTATTTAATTTACACTTTGTTTTGTAACTAAAATTGACATTAACATAAACAGAAACATAAATAAAAGAATTATGATGGACAGAGGCGGCTAAACCGCACTAACAATCCTTAATTATTAAAAACCCATTTTGAGTGACAGATCACATGTTTCAGGTCAAATGTGGCGAGGTGGTCGCCAAATTTTTCCAGAAATAGGCGAGGGTGTCGCTCATATTTTGCAGACAGAAGCAGGCTATCTTTTGGAAGGGGGTCGCACCTTTTTGGGGTAAAAGGGTGACTTGGTTGCACCTATGAGGCCAAAATGAGCGACCTGGTCCCCTATTTAGGCCCAATAAGTGCGACCTTCTATGGAAAGTGAGATTTTTTTGACCCTGAGACAGATACGGCCAACATTTATCTGTACTGTGGCCAAATGGACTTGGATTTGCCTTGTGGAGGCTCAAAAATAACATAAACTGTAAATAAACAAGATTTTAACATAGATTTAACAGAACAATTAACCTAGGGCAAAAAAATTGAAATTTTGAAAAATAAACCTAGGGATCCTATGGGATCAACCTGTTATGGTCGCTAGTTCTGTAGCAGGGATTTCTCCCTTGCTACAGGGCAGGAATGGCTACCTTCTGTCTATAGGATGGAAGGGTAGGTTCCTGGTGGTGAAATGTAGGAAAAACGGACAGAAAATGGGACATAACGGAAAATAAGAGAAATGGTTGGAAACCCCTCTAGAACACTGTTAGGGTTTATCTCCAACAACCTGCATACAACTGTTAGAATCAAAATACCTCCAAAAACATGTTAAAAAACAAACCTTCAAACAAATATGGGTTAGGAAAAAATACAAAATACTAAAGAAAATACAGAAAATAACATTGGTATACCTTGTCTTTGATGGAATGGGCCACCATGCCATGGCTTGGAGAAGCACCTCTCTTGGATGGGGGAGCTATGGCTCAATGGAAGATGGAAGAGGGGGAGTGTGGGTGGCTTGAGAGACAAAGGGTCTCAAGGCATCCACTCGGGAAGCATAACAGTATGCAACGGAGAAGTGTTTTGAGAGTGCCCCCAACCCCTCTATTTATAGCTTTTTTGGGGCTTTTTAGGGTTTTAAGCCCCTGGTTGGGGCTTTAGCCCCTTTTTTGGGCTTTTAGCCCCTTTCGCCCTATCTTTAGCTCCTTTTGGGGTTTTTATCTCCTTTGAGGGTTTTTAGCCCCTTTTTGGAGGCTTTAGCCCCTAGGAGAACTATTTAGGCTCTTTTTTGGGGTTTTTAAGCCCTTTTTCTCATTCTTAAACCTTTTGAGGGTGTGGGGGTCCAATGGGGTGAAATGAGGGTCATGCATGGGTGTCCTTGGGTGTTGTTGGCCATGTAGAGCTGAGTGAGGGATTTTTTGGGTTAACAGATTGCCCCCTAATGTGTGAGGGCAGGAGCTCATCGTATGGCCGACAGACATGATAGGATTTGCTGCGGAGAGGTGGTGCTTCCTAGGCCGGGGCATGGTGGCTTTTGGTTTTTGTATTCATGTGGTTCCCATCAATGGTTGAGATACAAATAATGTGTGACATGTATATGGACGAGGCGGGCATCCCCATGCTCGTAACAATGTCAAAA
Organism: Pseudotsuga menziesii; assembly: GCA_001517045.1. NCBI lineage: Eukaryota > Viridiplantae > Streptophyta > Pinopsida > Pinales > Pinaceae > Pseudotsuga > Pseudotsuga menziesii. The sequence goes on from LPNX011146496.1 coordinate 876,285, forward strand.
GAATAATGTGATCTATGCTCTATAATACAAGATCAGCTGATCATATACAACTGATGATACATAGTGGTTGCCTTAATGAGAGGCTGAATACAATACTGATATGAAGAACTGCTACATTGGACCCATGGAATTGTCATAAAATGTTGTATCTTCATGACTGATAGCCTACTGTATCTGGGATGGTACATAGCTGTATGGACTCACTGATGGAGAGTTAGAGTCTTTGTAGTACAAGTATGCTGCATCAATCATAAATTTATATAGAAGCACTACCGGGGATTCTGAATATTAAACTTGCACAGTGATATAGGGACTAAACATAGTCTCATCAATAGATTAATGACAATAATTCATGAAAATGGTGAAAAAGGGCTACATAATGAGTAGCCGCACTGTATATTCACACAAAGAATGAGTAATACAATACAATTTCATGCTACAAGCATGAATGACAAAGCAATTCAAATTCCCAAGGAGGTCATTCGAATTGAATGAATGAGTCTAGCTTAACTGACTGTAAGCTATAGTCAACACTCAAGTTAACCATTGATCAAAACCGTAATTGACTCAACTGAGCCCTAACTAAAGTCGAAGTGCAATAAATGACTGAGTCTTAACTAAAAGAGATCAGACACATGTCATAGCAAGCCAATCATCAATTGGTAGCACTTCAATGACTCCAATGACTCCCGACGACGTTAACTGAAGTGTAACTGAACATCATAAATGGTTGGAGGCACCCCTGTTGACTCCAGTTCATTAAATAATCATTAAATAATCAATTTAATGAAGGAAGGCACCTTCAATGCCTTGTTTAACTGATTGTAACCATCAGTTAGCAATAAAATGCATTAATGACACTCAGATCACCCCCAGAGTGCTCCAGTTAGCCTCCCCGAATGTAGGAGAGGGCTAAGTCAGCCTCTTTGATTGAAGGTAGGCGTGGGTGTGATCTAGTTGATGAAATTTAATGCTCCATTGATGTCATTTAGGTCAATAATACTTACGATAGTGGTTTAACTAGGACAAATTGACCAAAATGAGTGTGTAAGGTGGTAAATGTCTCCAACATTGAACACTGTCTCCAACGCAACCCGAAAATCATAAGGGACATGACGTGTTTAGGTCCCTTGAATAGACTCATCAATGTGCTAGAGTCAGGTGACATCCGGGGTCTTCAACCAAATACTGCACAGACCAATACCCTGTACGAATCTCAACGGTGCGATGATGTAGTTGGAGTCGAGCACATGGTCCAAGGAACTCATCAATGAGGTTAATGAATCCAAGATACAGGGACCTCTGGGTCTATCCTCTAGAATATGTGTGTTGTCGTCAACAGAGGGAGGTTTTCCCCTGGTCAAGGCAATGGTGTTTCCTTGACCAGAAGCATGAGGGAGATAACTGAAAGGGGTGAGACAATTTGCGGATTGACCCACTAAATGGGGGGGGGGGGGGGGAAAGAGTTGAACAGGGGCAAAGGGAGTGTAGTAGACTCAAAATTCCTTTGTTCAGATTATGCCAGCAGGATGGACCAGGCAGTGAATGAAATTGACTCATTAGAATGGGATCATAGCTGTAATACCGGGAATGCCACTGTAGATGGGAAATAATTGGGGGAGGTAGATACTTTTGGTACTGATGGGATCCAAGGAATACACATTGCAGAGTACTCTGAACAAAGGCAACCCAAAGTGGGAGTGTTGTCAAACTGTTTTCTATGGGGTGGTGTCTAGAGACACCATTGTGGTACGAGCTCGTGGATTTTTAGTGAGCCCGAGAAAGTAAATGATCGATGGTGCTATAAATTTTAGACAGTTTGAAAGCATGAAGAAGACTCCAGTGGGGGATCTTTTTCATTGGTAGTATCCTATGCCCGAAAAAGGATAAAAGTATACATAGGAGAGCTCACCCATCATTGTAGGGGATGGGAGACTTCTTTACCATTGGTAGTCCAATCAAGCAGGAAAAGGTTAAACCTATACTGACTGGACGGTCGTTCAGATACTTTTACGAGCATGAATGAAACCAAGTTTGCTCAGAAATATTTTCTTAATGAGAAGGCTGGAAAAGAGCTTAATGACAACCCGTGGTGAGATTTTTCGTAAATTTCAGCCCCTTTGCTTGAGAAAGCATAAAGGTATGCAGAGGGGAACGGTCTTATCTTGAATATGCCAAGGTGGTCCTTTTCATTTGATGGTCTACATAATCCACAAAAGGAGATAAACAAGATGATGTAGATTCCCTTTCCTATACTTTAACGAGTGGGAAAGGAAGTAGTTGCGCTAGACAATCTTTTCATTAATTTAGGAGTCAGAAAAGAACTTAAACAAAACTCTAGTATGGTCAACCGATTGTGGTGGCACAGGTGGTGCCCTATGTTAGGACAGTGGACAGTGGTCCAAAGGTCATCAACATAGTATGGACGGAGCAGGTGGCTCTCAAACATACCAATACATGCACAAGATAGATCACGACAGAGGCACATGAGTTGGTGCGATAGGGGCATGCAAACCGAGGTGGCTATCGGACAGAGGTTAGGTGAGCTGTGTGTGAGTTGTGGTGGATGGATTTGACTACATGTGATGTGAGTGCAAGTACAGAGGTAGTTATACACCAAATACATGCAAAAAAAATTCATCTTCTGGAAAATGGTCCGAAGATTCGCATAAGGTGCGGTGGACGAAGTAGACGGCTATATGCTTAAAATAAAAATGATGTTCCTTATGGGTGGTGGCCCAAGAACCCACATGAATAGTGGTAGGGAAGTGTGATGCAAGACACTTGCATCACCATGCTGTGGCTCATAAATCGAGGTAACTTCTGGGGAGCGGTCCCGAAATTTGCTTGTTAAACATGAGACGATGGTCTCATTAGAAGATAGAAGACGAAAATAGTCCAATTGAGCATGGACAACCTCTATGTAAATAAGTACTATTTTCCCGACTAATGTGATGGGGATGTGGGGGAGGATTCCTTGGGATTTAGTGGGATGACCATCATAATCCTGTAGAGTAGTAGAGGATGGTTGCAGAATTGGGATCCAAGCTTCTGCCAGACTAGGATAGACATAATGCACGTAGATTCCCCCTCATCCACTATGCACCAATGCACAACCAAATTCTGGATAGACACTGGGATTTGAAAGGTAATGGTTGATGGCATGTGCGATTCTCCATTCTCTGTGTCGAATGTGATCAAATTGGAGTCAGAGGGGTCTACGGCCCCAAGGGAGGCTAGTAAGGATTTCCGCTGCATTGGGAAAGTTTTGAGTACCTCAAGAGTGGACATGGCTGTAGGTGTTTGGGCCAAATCATTCACAATGCTGTAGCTAACAACAACTCTAGCTGTGGCGTCATTGTCAACTCGGCGTATGGGGGGGTGCGAGAAAGGGGGTACTGAAGAGGTGCATTGACTGTTTTGGATGTAGATGCCATTGATGTGTCAGTGGGTTCGGTGTAGGTTTTGTACTGATTTCATCTGGTTTTTTGATTGACCAATGGAAGCTACTGACCAAGGAGCTACAACTACTTCCCATGTGGAAGAGAACCTAGTTGTATAAAGCAGAGACCTATTCGCTTCTTACGTTACTCCCTTGGTCCAACAACCTCATGTGGGTGACACTTCTTTTCATGGTACTGTTGAAGGTTGTGTTGATACTCTTATTCATCCTGATTATGGTCCAGATGCTTCGTTTTGGGGAACTTCTATGGGACAGGCCATTGCTTCATTTGGAGTACATAGGCCCTCTCCTGAACATTCTTCACCAAGTGAAGATGAATATAGACAAATTCAATTAGCTATTCACCATGCATAAGATTTCAAGAGAGAATGCAAAGATTAGATACTATCTTAGCAACCCCAATCCCTCATAAAGAACCTATGTAGGCTCTTCTTCCCCATAATATGGATCCTTGGCCAACCGAATATTATTCACTGGCTGATTCTATGAAACCTATTGATCTTGTTGAGACTTCACACCACCCAGGTCAAACTTTTGACCCTACGGTTGCAAATGTTAGGTCTGTTTCTAGTTGTCCTAGGTCTTCTAGGGATGGGGAGAAACCCTCAACTCCGGTTGTATCAGTACCTTATAGTTTCGGGGGGAAACCACTAACATGATCTACGTTACCTTCTGTTGGAGTTGTTACTCATAATAGATAGGCCTCTAATGTAGGCACATCCTCAGTTTATGTTCCTCCTACGAATATAGTTAACCCTCCATTGAATTCAGGTCAACCCTCAGGGGCACAAACTATAGTTAATCAAGCTTCCTGGGGGTATGGTCACCTAGAAAATCAAGTACTTGTAGGAAATATGAATTACCAACCCACCCCTACAGGCTTATCATACACTGGAATTCCATGCCCTGGAAATACTTTTACTCCATGGGGGAAACCTAACTGGTCCTACATGCAAGCATTGGGAGGAATACCTATTCATACGCTAAATTTGCCAGAGGACCACCTTATGGAGGACCTCCCCCTGTAGATCATGGTGGTCCCAGAGGTCCTGGTGGTCCTCCTCTTGGTGGTCTCGGAGGTCTTGGTGGTCCTCCCCCATGCTGGTCCTAGAGGTCCTGGTGGTCCCGGTGGTCTTGGTGGTCCCGGTGGTCCCAGAGTTCTTGGCGGTCCTCCTCCTAATCCTGCTAATGGCCCTGGTGGTTCTGGCAGCCCTAAACCTGGAGGTCCATCTTTTGAAGGTTCATCATCTCATCATCCTTTTCAACAACCTGTGTATCAGTCCGCTTAAGGTCCTACTGGTGGTTACATGCCTTATAAATATTACTAGTATGTTGAACCAAATCATCGGTTACCTTTCCTAGCAAATTTGGACTTGCCCGATTTGTCCAAGTTGATCAATGACCCCATCCAACACAATCCGTCATGGCCCCCTATTCCAGTCAAGTTAGCATCTGAAATTTTGAAATTCGATGGAAAGCAGGGAGATGATCCCAAAAATCACGTGATGACTTTCCATCTATGGTGCTCGTCAAACTCCTTGATGGATGATTCTATTCGATTGATGCTTTTCCAACGCACTTTGACTGGTGTGACCATGAAGTGGTATATCGAACTTCCATGACATTCATTGTGGATTTTAGTGCTTTGGAAACTATCTTCCTCACACACTTTCAGCTACCCATTCACTACAAAATGGGTACAGACCTTTTGACCTCTCTACGTCAAAATACATCCACACATATTTCAGATCATATTCATGAGTGGAGAAGGCAGAGAAGGCTCATTAAAGCTCCTATCCCAGACCAACTCTTAGTTGATTGGTTTATGAAGTCTTTGTTGCCACCCATTTCCCGAGATGTGGCTATGGGGGGTGCTGTTACTGAAGAGCAGGCCATTAGTCATGCTCAGTATATAGACTTGGTGTATTCCTAGTCCAAAACTTTGTATGACCTTATTCCTCAATCTCCTCATCCCAACATGGACCCGGCTAAGCCACCTACAGAAACTCCTATTGATTGGGCTATCAGTTCAATCCAGCCTCCGTCAGTAGTAAAAACTACCAAAAAACCTAGTCCTTCCACTACCGCTCCTTCTAATCCTACTGTTTCCACCAAGGTGAATTCTATCCAAAGTATGCAATCATCCAGTAGTAAGAAGAAGGGGAAAGGTAAAAAAAAGAAACCCAGAAACCAATAGGAAACTCCCAAACCTACAGCCCCAGAGAATGACAATAAAGGAAAAAGGAAAGATAAATATCCCTACCTATTGTGTGGTGGCGATCATTTCACGAAGGAATGTCCCAGATGCGATGAAATTAATAAGTTTTTAAAGAGTAACCCTGCACCAACAGTCCTTACTGATCCTTTTTCTTCTCAACAACAACTGGTAGACCACATGTTTAACTAGGGAAATTCTAGTTCTACATAGGAAATTTGAATGATGTCATTGGAAACTATTAATATAGCAACTTGAAGCTAGTCATATGACAAACTTGAGGAGAATAAAATCCATAAACCTTCTCTTGATAAATCCTTTTCTACTGGTTCTCCTGCATCCTCGTCTAATGGTCCCCTAACAATTGAGAAGCCTAATCTCGACATGATTTTTCATCCACCCAAGAGTACTCTTAGGAAGTTTGTTTTTAACCCTAATTCCTGAGCTGCACATTTCTATAATGTTGTAGAAGACCTAGCTCAGGAACCATGTGCAATGTCTACCTTAGAAGTACTCCAAAGCTGTCCCACAACACAAAAACTTATTGACTTCCTTAGGAGCCATGGACCTGGGTGACACAAATCGGATTCATTTCAATCCAGAGATCCTCAAGCCTAGATTACCTCACCAACTGGCTTTCCATATCGTAAAAAGAGTAGCTGGGAAAAATGTGTTTAGGACTGTTTTAGATGAAGGTGCTTCCACCTCAGTCTTGTCTCTGTCCTGTTGGAAATCCATTGGCTCTCTCGAGCTCGTAAAATCACCAACGACCCTAAAAGCCTTCAATGGAAGTGGTTTCCAACCCCATGGCCTCATGCCAACCCTTTCAGTAGAGCTAGGGGGAAAAACTGTTTCCATTCAGGTGGAAGTAGTGGATGCCCCATTAGACTACAATATTCTCTTAGGAATAAATTGGGTTTATGCTATGACCACTGTCACTTCGACGGTATTTAAAACCCTCCAGTTTTTGCATTTGGGAAGAATTACGACGATTGATCAAATTGATTTTTGTACGCTGGATGTTATTACGCCAATGACAAATAATGTCCCTTTTCTAGGTTAGTCCCCTCCTCCTTACCAGTCGATTGGGTTAGGGAAGTTGAAGGACTCCGCCCTCATGGGCATGTTTTCGTCAGCCCCTTCTAGCACAAAAACAACGACCGTTAAAATGATCTCTTCATTTAGTCATGATCCTAAGGGTAACCAAGTTGTTGAGACATCCTCCCTCATCCCGCATGAAGCAGTTTATGATGCCATCCAATTTGTTTTCGATGTTCATACATATGATCTTCATCTTGTGGCTTCAGACCTTTACCACCTGCCCTACTGGTTAGAACCTTCGCTTCCTATTCTAGATTATCTCTCCTATACTTTTCCATCGGAAGAGTCTATTATAGAGATTATGAATACTAATGAATCAGTATGGGAGGATCACCATCACAGATCCTTATTCCTCCCCAATACTAGTTCGAAAAATAATGATTTTGTATCTCTCTTGGGTACTGATATTGTTGATGTTCTTCAAACACTTGCCTTGTTGCAAGATTCTGAGTCTGAAGGCAATTTATGCAACATTAACAAAATGGCTCCAATCGACATATCGGTCAAGCCTGGAACTATTGAACATGTTCAAATAGGGAAAAACTATTCAATAGATGAAACTGAAGAGTATAGAGCACTTTTTAAAGAGTTCCGAGACATTTTTTCCTGGTCTTATGAAGAAATGCCTGGGATAGATCCATTTATTGTGGTCCATGAGATCAAAACCTATCCTACAGTCAGACCGGTTAGGTAGAAATTGAGGCAAGTCCATCCATGGAAGGTTGCGGCTATCAAAGCCAAAGTCGAGAAACTTCTGAAGGCAGGATTCAACTATAATGTACCCCTGACAGAATGGGTATCCAATATCGTTCATGTGAACAAAAAGCAGGGAGCTATTTGAGTCTGCATCGATTTCTAAGACCTGAATAAAGCTTGTCCTAAGGACAACTTTTCGACTCCACACATCGATCCGATTATCGATAACTATGTTGGGAGTGTCATCTTCTCATTTATGGATGGTTTTTGTGGTTATAATTAGATTGATATATTGCCCGCCAATCAGCGTAAGACGACATTTATATGCCCGTGGGGAACCTTTGCCTACATGAACTTACCCTTTGATCTTAAGAATGCTGGGGCCACATTCCAGCACGCTATGTCCTATGCATTTCATGACATTAAGAACATCATGGAGCCATACCTCAATGATATTCTTGTGCATTCACAACAACGGGAAGACCATCCTCAACATCTTAGAGACATTTTCCTGAGATGTCGCCATTACAAAATACGGCTGAACCCACACAAATGTGTTTCTTGCATTGAGACAGGATGTCTTTTAGGCTTCATGGTTTCCAAGGATGGTATTCACATTGATCCATTAAAGATTGCTGCAATACTCACTCTACCTACCCCAACCAACCTGCTTGAAATCCAAAGTTTGCAGGGGAAGGAAAAATTTCTTCGTCATTTTGTTTGTAACTTTGCTGAGAAAATGCATGGTTATATGCATCTCCTTAAGAATGATACTCTATTCTTCTGGGATGACCAGGCCCAACAAGCCTTCGATAATATTAAGCACGCTCTGACCCATTCACCCGTGATACACCCCCCGATTTACTTGTAGGATTTTCTCTTGTATATTGCTGCCTATATTACTACTATTGGAATGGTTTAGCCCAAGAGGACCAAAACGGCCTAGAACACGTGAATTACTACGCCAGTAAGAATCTTCTCGATTCTAAAACTTGATAATCGCGTGTGGAAAAGCTAGCATTGGCTACGGTCATTGCTGTCCAAAATTTTCGTCACTGCATCCTGCTTCACACCACTTCCATACTCGCAGACCAAAACCCTATGTACTACATCCTGACTCATCAGATGCTAGGGGAAAAATACTCCCAATGGATTGTCATCCTACAGGAGTTTGAGCTTGAGTTTGCCAAAGCTACTTCAAAGAAATCATTAGTATTTACAGAGCTGATGTGTGACCTTCCCTATGCTTTAACAGATTCTGAGCCCAGTGATTCATTCCCAGATGAATTTTTATTCCCAATAAGCACACTTAATCCTTGGTATGGAGATTTAATCATTTATCTCCAGACACAATGTTTTAAGCCTAATATATCTCATGATGATCGTCACCGCATTCATCACCATGCGAAGTAATATCTTATCCTGAATGATACATTGTATAGGCGTGTTATAGTTACCATTCTCCAATGATGCCTCACCCATGACGAGGATGAACAGGTTCTTAATGACTGCCATTTTGGAGCATGTGGCGGTCATTTTATTGGGATGGATACAACTTAGAAAATCGTTCGCGTTGGATATTTATGGCCTTCTATATTTAAATATTGTCATGAGGCTATTGAGAAATTACCACCCTATCAACACTTTTATCTAAAAAAGTGCACCAATCCTGCTCTGTTACACCCCGTCATTGTTGTTGGCCCTTTCGCCAAATGGGGAATAGATTTCATGCATTGTGAGCCTACCTTAGCCGGGGGGCATGGTTACTTCATAGCAGCCATGGATTATTTCACTAAGTGGGTTGAGGCTATGCCTACATATGCAGAGGATTGTAAGATTGTCGCCCTCTTCCTTTTTAACCATGTAATAGCTAGGTTTGGAGTTCCTTAGACTATTGTCACTGATCACGGATCACATTTCCAGAATCAGATGATGGTAGAGTTAAGTGCTAACATTAGAGTAAATTTCAACTCAAAATGGGCCCCCTAAAAAAAATTAATAAAATAATAGTTAAAATAATAAAATAATATTTATTAATTTTGGAGGAAGAAAAGAAAAAAACCACTTTTTTGTTTGTATTTTTGACATATCTCCCCGTGTTTTTACTCAAATTTCGATCAGGGGAGCTCATTGGATGCGGAATTAAATTCTGCATCCAATGAGTACCCACTCGACATACTTTTGACGGACCCCACTACCCCAAAAATAAGAAATACCTGAAAAAACATGAACATGATGTCATCATCACATTTTTTCAGGTATTTCTTATTTTTTGGGTAGCGAGGTCCATTAGAAGTATGCCGAGTGGGTACTCATTGGATGCGGAATTTAATTTTGCATCCAACAAGCTCTCCTGATTGAATTTTGAGTAAAAACACGGGGATATATGTCAAAAATACAAACAAAAAAATAGTTTTTTTATGATACATATCCCCAAATTTATATTAAAAAAGTGTTTAATTCTACATCCAACGAGCTCTCCTGATTGAATTTTGAGTAAAAAAACGGGGAGATATGTCAAAAATACAAACAAAAAAGAAGTTTTTTTTATGATACCTATCCCCAAATTTATATTAAAAAAGTGCTTAATACCTATACAGTATTTGAAATTTAAAACAATTTCACTGGCTAACACATGATGACATGGAATTTGAGTTAAAGTTAAAAGGCCCATTTTGAATTGAAATTTCCTCTAATGGCTGGGTTTTTTCCACGAAAACTCAACTCCCTATTATCCGCAAGCTAATGGTCAAGTTGAGGCCATTAATAAAGTTTTAAAGCTATGGTACGTCGGATGGTTGGAGATCACAAATCTAACTAACACCAAACTCTCTTCTCCGCTCTTTGGGATTATAGAACTTCAGTGAAAACAACGGATAGTTTCACACCCTTTCAGTTAGTATACGGGTTAGAATCTGTCCTACCTATTCAATGTCAGATTTCATCTTTGAAACTTTCCGTTGAACTTCTCCCTAATGCTTCTACCAAGGAAGAAAGGTTTTTATACTTGACTAACCTTGACAAAACTAGATGAGATGCTACCTTAGTCAATGAGGCACATAAGAAACGCGTCAAGGTGCAGAATGATAAATTTGTCGAGCCTCGTGTGTTTAACGAAGGTGACCTAGTCTTGACTTATGATCAGAGACATGATAAGCTAGGAAAATGGAAGTTTGAATCAATGTGGTACGGTCCTTTTATCATTTCCAAGGTTTTAGAGAAAGGGGCCTATGAGCTCGTGGATTATGACGGAGTCCCCTTCGGGAAACCTTGCAATGGGTTGTACCTGAAGAGGTACTATGCCTAGATCATTCATGTATGGTACCTTGTATATATGTACCTTGTATATATTCAGTGTGATTTAGTATTTTCAATATGGTTTTGAGTTTAACGGTCCATACTGTTAATTATACCATGTTTTGGTTATGCAGATCAGATGACTTTTTATGGCTTTGCTGATGGTGCTTTCCGCCATACCTTGAACCTTGCTTTAGCTGCTTGGGTTCTGTATTCCCCTGCACATGATCTAGTCAGTTTGGGAGCGGTTTGTATTGGTCCTGCTACCAACAATATCGCCGAGTATGAAGCAACCATAGGTCTTCTGACTGAGGCTGCATCCTAGGACATTCGTGATTTGGTAGTTTTCATCAACTCACAGTTATTGGTTTGTCATTTGAACTAGGTCTTGTTGGCACCCCAACAACTCCCTTTGATCTTGTGTAAAATAAAGGGGCCCCCATGTGATTTTTGTAAGTATTTAGTTATGTTTTTCTTTACTTTTGTCTTACTTGCTTTGGTAGGTGGTTTCCTTGATGGTTTCTCTTTGACTTGGCATTTATGAAATAAGGGATTAGTGATATGAATCATCTATGGTTGTTTTGGTATGATGGCATCCTTTGATTGTGCATGATTGGCATTTTTCTATTTATTGTTTCTTAAGATCATTGCGATGAGTTTTTGGTCTTTCGATAGATCTATGCTATTTTGATCCTTTGGATTTCTTGATGTTTGTATTCCTTTATTGATTATATGATTTTAGTTGGATAAATTGGATTAAAAATCATATTTCAATGGTCTCATTGATTTTTGATCTTTACTGCATAAAGACAATTTTGGATATTTGGGTGGATCGTCCTTATTTTGAAAGCTTATTTTTCATATATTTCATGAATGTCTTTATCTTTTAACTATATGGAATGCTCATTATTTTTTTTGATTTTCTTATTATCAAGAAAATGTTATATAGGCATTATTATTATTCTGAACATATTTTTACATTTTAAATGCCTTTTGAAAAATGATTTTGATAATATTATAAAGTTATTTTATTATTTATGTTAAACTTTCAAATAAAATGACTTTAATTTTTATAATTTCTATCAAAATAAAGAGGCATCAAGCTTCAATATTATTGTTTGACTTTTCCTCAAAATATTACACATTAATATTTTTGTTTATAGTCTTTTTTTTAATGCATTTAAAATATAAAAAAAATAATCTATAGCTTTTGAGAATTTGATGTCAACTCATAATAAATGTATGAAATATGGCTTTTGGTTAATGGAATTACACATAATCAAATTGTTAATTTTAAGATAATATTATTTATTACTGAATCAAAATTCCATTCAATCAGTTGCACGAGAATAAGGAAAAGTTTATGCATTTGATCTTTATTTAAAAATATGCCTTCCATATCTTTTCACATTATCCAAACTAGCGTGGCATTTTGATGTGACATATTATTTCACATTAATTGAAAAGGATCATGGGTGGAATTTCATCCTTAACTTATAGCTTGTTTTAAAAGGATAAAACAACATCATGAGAGTTAAAAACACAACAAACTTTATTGGATAACTTATTAACCGGTCTTTTGCATTCACATGGATTTATATCATGCCACATACACGTTATTTATTATTTATGCATGAATGTTAGTTCATAGAAAAGGAATCCAACTCTTTGAAGGAATCAAAGATCATATAACTGTGTGTCAATTTCTTTTTACATTATTAAACTGTTATAAATAAAAGCATACAGTTAAAGATATTAAGACCGGGTTCATTGGTTATAAATGAGTTGTTCAATGTAAAGATTTCACCCAAAATTTTGAGAGATTCACGCGCCATAGGATCTCATTAAACTGTAAAGATTACTATTATGTTTTCTTCATAGGTTTGCAGAAATTGTTGTTGAAGTGTCGCGTTTCAATCACACATGAAGAGAGAGATTCGCACCAACGCATTGAAGGTAGAAAAACCGGTTGTTTTCCAAGTAAGAGATATCTTTGAGATAGTTGAGAAATTATACCAAATCGCAGAATTTTAATGAATTTGTTGAACAACTGTCCTTTACAAAGTAGGGTGCATTGATTTATGTAGCAGTTATCTCCATTTAACCACTGAGCTATTCCAGCAGGAAGCAACCAAATCATAAATCTCGAGATTTTTGAGGGCTACTTCTTCGCTCAAAATCATCCACAAGATCGCTATGTTATCTTCAGTTTTTATGAGATGTTTTGATTTCATTGGTTCACATGGTGATCGGTAGACTGCTTTCCATTTGTTTAATGATTCGTTTATGGTTGAATTCTCACTTGTAACACCTACAAAATAGACTGGACATTTCAGAGATAGACCATGTGTTTAGATCTATGGAAAGTTCATTAAGGCCATGATTTTATTGAAAGAAAGATTGTTGAGTTCTCTTTTATTTTTAGATTTTATTCTTATTCAGATATATTATTTTGTAGGAACAATGGCAGGTAAGTACAAGATTCACGAAGTTTGTTTCTAGATTGTCTAAATCACTTAATGCAGAAAATCGCTGAAATTCTTCACCAGAATTCAGAAAAATAAGCTCATCCAACCCGCAGATGGATGTGGAAAGATTATCCTCTTTTTAAATCAAAAGTAGGTGAATTTTGCAGCGGATTCCACCGAAATATTTACTCCAGATTTGCAAAAGGAATGTTACGAGTTACCAAAGACATCAAAACGACCAGAATACAAGGTCATGATAGAGCAGTGTGAAAGGTGAAAACCATGGAGATACAACGAAATGACACAAGGGAAGTTTTTTTTTTGTCATTTCATTTTACTTCTTTTCATGGTAATTCTCTTATTTCTTGATAAATATGCAGATTCAACTTGAAAGTTATTCTTTTGTTAGCAGAAGATTGCCAGATTCCCGTCGTTATTTAGGAGACGATTTTCTACAGCGAACTACGGGCAAACTAAGACGAAATAGAAAAATCTAAAACATGGGTTTTTTTTCCAGAAGATACCCATTTACCAGAACTGTGTGGAATTTACTTAAAACAATGACTAATTTAGGAGATTTTTGGGGTGCTCTAAACACCTATTTTTCAGTTGCATCTAGCAAGGAAGTTAGTTTGACTTCCATTTGTTTTCATTTCCTATTTAAACAATAGCAGGATGCTACGACAGGGGGGGGTCTCTGGAGATCTGGAGATGAATTTATTGTATTTGGAAATCATTTTTATTTTCTGTAAACTTTGCTTTCAAGGAGAAGAATGGAGGAGATGCTGCCAGGAGAATGTTGGGAGAATTAGAGGGAATTTCTTCCCAAAAAATTATGTTTTTGTTCTCTTAAGATTGGTGGATGGAGTATCAAAGAAACAAACTTATTTGAAATAACATTTCAGTTCTAGTTTAATCTCTTTGCTGGAGTTTTGTCTTCGGAGAAGGATTGTGACTAAAATTCTTAAACTGGTATCATTGTTTGGTACTATTTTTGAACACTTTATATATATTTCAATATATCACTTTCTCATTATGTCTTGGTGCAATTATGCTTTGTTATGATTGTATTCATTATCTAAATTAGTACTCTGCTTACTCGATATTAATATTTATATTGAGAATTGTAATTTTAGTAATATTAGTATTTCATGTTTATTTTGATTTCATTTGTGTTTTTACAATGTTTTCATAATAAATATTATCTTTTATTTAAATATTTGGTATTGATTATTAGTTATTAATTAAAATAACATCATAGAGAAATTAAAAAATAGTTATCTGTTTTAATTTTCTGTTGTGTCATATTTAGCAGAGTGATCTAATGATGATGATTTAAATATTTTCATTTAAATCATTATTGTCTATCTCTTTGTTTACTTGAATTATTAATTGATAATTAATTTAGTTACAAATTGCTCTTAGCTGAGATAGGATAGCTAGTTAATTTTAGTCTTAGAGTAGTTTAGTTTTAAATTCTAGTTTAAATTTAACAGTTGATAAATAGAATTAAATTATTATTTTTAAACTTAAAATAGTATTTGAATTAAAATATTTGAAGCAAAACCCTAAAAAATTGAAGACTTTCCTTAAGAAAGCATTTTAGGATAACTTAGGTCTTAGAAAACTAATTCTAGGGTTTATTTAGGTAGTAATAAGATTAGGATAAATTTTTACTGAATTTTATATTCTCCTTAAGAGGAAAATTCAGTTGGTAGTAGGACCATAACTTGCGAGATTTTTCCATTTCAAACACACCGAGAGCTGCTCTAAGCAACTTGTGTGGGCATAATCTCCTTAGTTGGCCTAGGTAAAAAAATCATGCCAACAAATGGCACTAGATGGAGGGTCGACGTAAAACAAGTGGTTATTTTATTTTTTCAATTATTTTGATAACCATTTTTCCTCCAGCTCTTGTTTTTTCAGTTTTATTATTCTTAAGTGTTGGCTAGACGACAAGCTAGCCATTTGAAGAGTCAATTAATCTTGATTGTTTATCATTCATGGCTCATGCTCAAATTCCTGTTTGGGAATTCGTTTTTAATTTTACATTGGTTAATATTCCCAATGAGACAATCAACCTCTTGTCAAAACTTGAATTTGATGGCGAAGGTGATATATCAGCAAGAGAACACCTTAGGAAGTTTTTATGTAAATGTAACAAACATAAGATTGTTGATCTTAATGCTGCTTGCAGGTTATTTTCCCTTACTCTCAAAGGACGAATCAAATGTTGGTTGGAAACTTTTCCACCTAATTTCTTTTTTACATGGTTTCAATTTGCACATGAATTTTTAAACACATTTAAGGATTGTAATTCTAATAAACTTTGCAGTGAATTGTAGGCTATTCAGAGGAAGAATGGTGAGTCTTCAGAAGACTTTTCAGTAAGGCTTTCTCATATTCTTTGCAAATTTCATATTATTGATTTACCTTCTGAATCTGATCTTTTAAATATTGTTTTCAACTCTCAAGTTCCTCTTATTAAACAAAATCAAGACATTTGTCTAAAGGATGATAATTCACTAATCTTCCTAGAAACTTCCTCCTCTATTATTGATTCAGATACTTTTATAAGTTCTACCCAACCCCTAGGTGAGAAGATCGAAGTAGAAGAGGTGCCAACTTCTTCTGATCATTATTCTCCTCTCGAAGGAGAAAGTCATAGTTCTTTTATCCAAAATCTTGAACCTATAAACATTAATGAATTGAATGAGGAAGAACATATTCATGATAAATTTATTCATATAGATAGGGAAGTTGATTATCTTAACGAACAACAAGATTCAGATTCTATTATTGCAAAAATAGATCAAGATGAATTAATTATAAATCAAACTATATGCTCATCATTTTCTGAATTTTGTACTAGTTCTTCTTTCGATTCAATTATCAATGAACACGAATATGTTAATTATAATTTTATATGTTCTGACAATTCAATAGAAAAAGTCGAAGAAGAAGACATAAATCTTAATCACTCGACTAAATGCTGTCTGAGAAAAGAGATTAATCTTTTTCAAGAGAATGTTAATAAAAGTTTTGATTCACATGAAATATTATCAATTGATCTTGATCTCAAATCAATTTCATATGAAATGCTGAAAGGTACATCACCAAATTTTATTCAAAATAATCAAGTAATAAGAGAGAAATATTTTGGAAATTTAAATATTAATGATCTTTCTAAATTGAGAGATTCTTTTAATTTCCTCATTTCTAATTCTTACTATTTTATTTATCCTGATTTATTTTCTGATTTTGATATGCATAAGATTCCATTCGAAATATCTAACCATGTGGCATCAAAATTGCATTTCTATGAGATATCTAATAGTGATGATTCTCTTATTAAAAATGAATATGAGAGATTGAGACATATTTTATTATTAGATCATCATCTGATACAATCTTTTAAAAAGAACGAGGATCTATTGCAAGATAATTATAGTCAACCAATTTTTGATGAGATCAACACATCAACTTTAATTTAAACTAAAAATGTTTGTTCTCATCAAAATCATTTATATGAGAAATCTAATGTTATTGGTGAAAATAAAATCTTTGTCGTATATTTTTCTATAACTTGTGATCACCAAAACCTTGCATCTTCTTCAATTGATTCACCTTTACCAATAGACCCTATTAACAAGATTATTTTTTTTCGATATTAGGCCACTACCTGTTCATTCACATATTACATCATTTCATGAACCTATTCTGTATTTGAAATCAATTCTTTCAGATGTTAGTGTGACTAATGCTAACAATTTGATTTGTCCATTTGATTCTCCTAAGATAGGTTTGCAACGTATGGATTTCATATTTTTAGATCATACTTTGCATTCTAATTTTCATGACAAAATTGCAGAGTGGCTCGAAAATTCTTATCTCAAAAGGTTTTCAGAAACTGGTAAACATGTCTTATCATTACAATTGAATGATTCTGTAATATTTTCGAAACTTTACATTAATAACAAACTTATGATGCTTTTTGTGAAAATCACCATTTTGACATGCATATTATATTTATGCCTCCTATTTTCTATTTTATATTGACTTTTATTTAAACTTTAAATCTTTATATTGTGGTGAATTTTAATATTAGGAGATTTGTCGTTATTTCTTATGCATGTCATAATTTTTTGATTTTTACATTATTTTGTATAGCTCATCACATAAAAAGTAATCATATCTTGAATTTTGATTTTTGAGCTTATTTACCTTCTTTGACTCTCAGTTAAAGTTTCGATAAATTTTTCTTTTGGATTTCAATACATACCTTTTGGTTGAATTTTGGATTTGATCAGATTCTATCTTTTTAAGTGTTTTAGTTCAATTAGTGATTTTTATTCTTAAAATTTGTTTGTTTTGATTTTCTTCTTTGTTTTTAGTAAGGGAGCATTGTAGATAAATAATACTTTGATGGCACACTGCTAGATGTCCATATGTCTCTCTACTAATCAACTGATATCTTTAAAAAAAATCATTGTAAGAAATTTATTGCCATATCAAATGTTCTTACTATGACTGAATCACTCCTAGCCTTGAAAGATTTCTTATGAACTTAGCTAATCAGTCAGTTGAACTCACAGTTATTATTCTTTGACTTTATTTTGAGAATGATATCATTAGCTAGGCAAGTTAATCTGTTGGGAAACTTTTCTCTCAGAATATTTATGAATCAATGACATTAGCCATATTTAGGCCTTCCATGTTATTATAGGGGTATTATTTGGATTTTTTTCTCATCCATTAGATTTAAAAAAAATTAAACTAAACTTTGATTGAAGAATAGGATGTCTCATCATGAGCCGACCTAATCATGATCATCAGCCATGTCAGGGATACCATCATTTCTGATCACCAGGGTGATGGCTCTTGGTCATAAGATCAAGGGACATGAGGTCTCATCACGAGTCAACTTGTTTATCTCTGGCAGTTCTCGTGAATGATGCTATCAATAGCTGGTTACCAAGCCATGATAGTAGTCTTGAATCAAAGATATAATTTATATATTAAAAAATAAAAAAAAATAAAAAATAATCTTTCAATTATTTATATTTAATGTATGGGGAACTTATCTAGATATCTTCTTAAGGTATGGGGGTCATATCATTATGCTGGTGTTATTCGATTATCATTAACTATTGAGAAAGCATTCTTAATCAGGTTTATTTGCTATGCATATATTTCAAACTCATTCATATTTATGAAGTCTCTAAATAATAGTTGTGATAATTCATTTGATTGTGACAGTATTAAAGTTCAAACTTTATTATATAGGCTAGTGAAATGATAAAGTCATGTGGTGTGAAGTTTGATATTTTGAGAAAATCTTGATTTTGTTTTTCTATGTCTTTAATCTTCAAGTAAACATACAGAGATAACTAGTTTACCCAATATGTTGCCATTTGTTGGCACCCAACAACTCCCTTTGATCTTATGTAAAATAAAGGGGCCCCCATGTGATTTTTGTAAGTATTTAGTTATGTTTTTCTTTTCTTTTGTCTTACTTGCTTTGGTAGGTGGTTTCCTTGATGGTTTCTCTTTGACTTGGCATTTATGAAATAAGGGATTAGTGATCTGAATCATCTATGGTTGTTTTGGTATGATGGCATCCTTTGATGCATGATTGACATTTTTCTATTTATTGTTTCTTAAGATCATTGAATTGAGTTTTTGGTCTTTCGATAGATCTATGCTATTTTGATCCTTTGGATTTCTTGATGTTTGTATTCCCTTATTGATTATATGATTTTAGTTGGATAAATTGGATTAAAAATCATATTTCAATGGTCTCATTGATTTTCGATCTTTACTATATAAAGTCAATTTTGGGTATTTGGGTGGATCGTCCTTATTTTGAAAGCTTATTTTTCATATATTTCATGAATGTTTTTATCTTTTAAGTATATGGAATGCTCATTAATTTTCTTGATTTTCTTATTATCAAGACAAGGTTATATAGGCATTATGATTATTCTCAACATATTTTTACATTTTAAATGCCTTTTGAAAAATTATTTTGATAATATTATAAAGTTATTTTATTATTTATGTTAAACTTTCAAATAAAATGACTTTAATTTTTATAATTTCTATCAAAAAAGTTTCTTTATTTTAAATAAGGCATCAAGCTTCAACATTATTGTTTGACTTTTCCTCAAAATATTACACATTAATATTTTGTTATAGTCCTTTTTTTTAATGCATTTAAAATATAAAAAAAAATCTACAGCTTTTGAGAATTTGATGTCTAACCATAATAAATGTATGAAATATGGCTTTTGGTTAATGGAATTACACATAATCAAATTGTTAATATTAAGATAATATTGTTTATTACTGAATCAAAATTCCATTCAAACAATTGCACGAGAATAAGGAAAAGTTTATGCATTTGATCTTTATTTAAAAATATGCCTTACATATCTTTTCATATTAATTTGATCAGATTCTATATTTTTAAGTGTTTTAGTTCAATTAGTGATTTTTATTCTTAAAATTTGTTTGGTTGATTAAAAAATAGTTATCTGTTTTAATTTTTTGTTGTGTGCATATTTAGCAGAGTGATCTAATGATGATGATTTAAATATTTTCATTTAAATCATTATTGTCTATCTCTTTGTTTACTTGAATTATTAATTGATAATTAATTTAGTTACAAATTGCTCTTAGCTGAGATAGGATAGCTAGTTAATTTCAGTCTTAGAGTAGTTTAGTTTTAAATTCTAGTTTAAATTTAACAGTTGATAAATAGAATTAAATTAATTTTTTAAAACTTAAAATAGTCTTTGAATTAAAATATTTGAAGCAAAACCCTAAAAAATTGAAGACTTTCCTTAAGAAAGCATTTTAGGATAACTTAGGTCTTATAAAACTAATTCTAGGGTTTATTTAGGTAGTAATAAGATTAGGATAAGTTTTTACTGAATTTTATATTCTCCTTAAGAGGAAAATTCAGTTGGTAGCAGGACCATAACCTGCGAGATTTTTCCATTTCAAACACACCGGGAGCTGCTCTAAGCAACTTGTGTGGGCATAATCTCCTTAGTTGGCCTAGGTCAAAAAATCAGGCCAACAAATAGTTATCTGTTTTAATTTTCTGTTGTGTGCATATTTAATAGAGTGGTCAATTTTAATATTAGGAGATTTGTCGTTATTTCTTAAGCATGTCATAATTTTGTGATTTTTATATTATTTTGTATAGCTCATCACATAGAAAGTAATCATATCTTGAATTTTGATTTTTGAGCTTATTTACCTTCTTCGACTCTCAGTTAAAGTTTCGATAAATTTTTCTTTTGGATTTCAATACATACCTTTTGGTTGAATTTTGGATTTGACCAGATTCTATCTTTTTAAGTGTTTTAGTTCAATTAGTGATTTTTATTCTTAAAATTTGTTTGGTTGATTAAAAAATAGTTATCTGTTTTAATTTTCTGTTGTGTGCATATTTAGCAGAGTGATCTAATGATGATGATTTAAATATTTTCATTTAAATCATTATTGTCTATCTCTTTGTTTACTTGAATTATTAATTGATAATTAATTTAGTTACAAATTGCTCTTAGCCGAGATAGGATAGCTAGTTAATTTCAGTCTTAGAGTAGTTTAGTTTTAAATTCTAGTTTAAATTTAACAGTTGATAGATAGATATAAATTAATTTTTTAAAACTTAAAGTAGTCTTTGAATTAAAATATTTGAAGCAAAACCCTAAAAAATTGAAGACTTTCCTTAAGAAAGCATTTTAGGATAACTTAGGTCTTAGGAAACTAATTCTAGGGTTTATTTAGGTAGTAATAAGATTAGGATAAATTTTTACTGAATTTTATATTCTCCTTAAGAGGAAAATTTAGTTGGTAGCATGACCATAACCTACGATATTTTGCCATTTCAAACACACCGGGAGCTGCTCTATGCAACTTGTGTGGGCATAATCTCCTTAGTTGGCCTAGGTAAAAAAATCAGGCCAACAAATAGTTATTTGTTTTAATTTTCTGTTGTGTCAATTTCTTTTTACATTATTAAATTGTTATAGATAAAAGCATACAGTTAAAGATATCAAGACCGGGTTCGTTGGTTATAAATGAGTTGTTCAATGCAAAGATTTCAATAGATCTATACTATTTTGATCCTTCGGATTTCTTGATGTTTGTATTCCCTTATTGATTATATGATTTTAGTTGGATAAATTGGATTAAAAGTCATATTTCAATGGTCTCTTTGATTTTCGATCTTTACTACATAAAGACAATTTTGGGTATTTGGGTGGATCGTCCTTATTTTGAAAGCTTATTTTTCATATATTTCATGAATGTTTTTATCTTT